>JAKCPB010002134.1:0-70840 GCA_021442155.1 Cymbidium sinense | reverse complement strand
TGAAGCCTAAAATATAAACCACTAGCTAAATAAAATGTAATGAGACCTCAACTAAACCAAAATTAAAATTAAAACATTAAAATAAAAAATAAATACTAAACTAAAAATAAACATAGACCTAAACCTAAACCTAAAAATAAAATAAAAAATAAAATAAAATAAAAACTTAAACTAAACTAAAAAAAATAAAACTAAACTAAACTAAACTAAAAATAATAAACCTAATTTAAAACCTAAAATAAAATAAAACCTAAAAATAAAAATAAAATAAACCTAAAATAAAATAAAATACTTAAACTTAAAACATAAAATACAAAATCTAAACCTAAACCTAAAAAGAAAATCCTAAACATAAAAATAAAATAAAAATAAAACTAAACTAGAAAATATACATAAATCTAAACTATAAATTAAACTAAAATAAAAACTTAAACTAAAATAAATAAATCTAAAATAAATACTAAACTAAATAAAAATAAAATAAACCTAAAATAAAAAAATAAAATAAACTAAAATAAATTAATAAATAAATAAATAAACCTAAAGCTGGGTTTACTTAATTTAAAAAACTAAACCCTACCCTAATCCTAAAACAAACCCTAAACCCTCACCTCACCTTAAATAACCACCCTAAACCACTAAAATAGATTAAACCTAAAATAAAATTAATTATGAAATAAAATCTTAAACCTAAATAATTAAAAATAAAGCATAAAATAAATTAAAAAAAACCTAAACTTAAAATAAACTAAAATGAAATAAAATAAACCTAAACTAAATAAAATAAACTAAACTAAAATTACCTATAAACTAATAAACCTAAACCTAAAATAAAATATCTCAAATAAACTAAACATAAATAAAAACCTAAAAAATAAAACCTAAAACCTAAAAAAAAATAAAATAAAACCTAAAGACATAAAATTTAAAATAAATCATAAACCTAAAAATAAAATAAAATAAAATAAAACTAAACTAAAAATAAACATAAACCTAAACCTAAATAAATATAATGAAACTAAAAAAATAAAAAACATAAATAAATAAACTAAACTAAGTAAACCTAGACATACCGGTTTACTTAACTTTAAAAAAAATACTAAACCGTAAACCCTAAACCTTTAACACTAAATCCTCAACCCTAAACCCTAAAGCTAAAATAAAATAAAATAAAAACTAAATAAAATCTTAAATCTAAAAATAAACCTAAAAATAAAACCTAAAAGTAAATAAAAAATAAAACATAAACCCTTAACTAATAAAAACCTAAACCTAAAATAAAAATACAACAACAATAATAACAAGCCTTTATCCCACTAAGTGGGGTCGACTACATGAATCCTTCGTCTCCACTGTGTCCTATTATGTGTCAAATTCTCATTTAATTCAAGTGTTCTAAGGTCATTTTTTATACATCTTAACCAAGTCTTTTTATGTCTACCTCTACCTTTCCTAACATAAGGCAAATCTAATGAATCTACTTTGCTAGCCAGGTCATCAGACGGCCGACGCTTTATGTGGCCAAACCATCTAAGGTGACTCTCTATAATCTTATCTGCCACTAGAGCTACTCTAACTTTTTCTCGAACATACTAATTTTGCAATTTATATCTAAGTGTAAAGCCACTCATCCACCTGAGCATCCTCATCTCTGTAACACTTAAATTAGTCTTATGCTTCTCTTTTATTGGCCAACATTCTGCACCATAAGTCATTGCAGGTCTTACCACCATCTTATAAAATTTGCCCTTAGGTTTAAGTGGAACTTTTCTATCACACAGTAGGCCAGATTCATTCCTCGACTTCAACCATCCAACTTGAATTCTAATAATAACATCTCCATCTATGTCACCATCATTTTGAACAATAGAGCCTAAATATCTAAATCGCTTACTCTTATTAATGAGTTGTTCACCTAATGTCACAACACTACCTCTAGAACTTCTACAACTAAAATTACACTCCATATATTCAGTTTAAATTAAAACCTTTAGACTCTAATGTTGACCTCCATAATTCAAGTTTCTCTTAGACTACCTCTCTAATCTTATCAACAAGAAAAATGTCATCAGCAAAAAGCATACACTAAGGTACATCTTCCTATAAATGCTTAGTAAGAACATCCATAACTAAAGCAAAAAAGATAAGGGCTTAAAGTTGATCCTTGATGTAATTCAACTAAAATAGGAAAATATTTTGTCAATCCTTCTTGTGTTTGGACACAAGTAATATCTCAAGTATACATATACTTAATGACTTGAATATAACAAATATTAACTCCTTTTTGTTCTATAACTCTCCAAAGAACATCTCTTGAAACTTTATTATATGCTTTCTCTAAATTAATAAATATCATTTGCAGATCCTTCATACTCTTTATAGTTCTCTGTTAAACCTCTCAAAAATATATATAACATCCATAGTGGACCTACCTGGCATGAAACCAAACTAATTTTGAAATTTTTTTTGTATCACATCATAAACTATGCTCAATTACTCTCTCCCATAATTTTAATGTATGACACATTAACTTAATTCATCTATAATTTGCACACTCTTATGCATCACCTTCTTAAATATAGGAACCAACAAACTCTTCCTCCACTCATCTGACATCTCTTTAGTCTTTAAAATAACCTTAATAAGATTTGTAAGCCATGAAATTCCTTGATCTCCTAAATATTTCCACACTTCTATTGGAATATCATCAGGTCTTACTGTTTTTCCACATTTCATTTTCTTTAAAGCTTCTCTAACTTTAGATTTACTAATACGATGATAAAAACAAAATTCTCTATTTCTGTTTAGGGTATTAAGGTTGCTAAAATCAATCATAATTTTTTATCCTTCATTGAAAAGTATATCAAAATATCTCATCCACCTATTTTCAATATGCTTTTCTAAGAAAAGCACTTTATTATTTTCATCCTTAATACACCTCACTTGAACTAAGTCTTTACTTTTCCTATCTCTTTAGTTGGGTAAATTATACATACATCTTTCACCTTCTTTGGTATCTAATCTTTTGTATAAATCACTAAAAGCAAAATTTTTTGCATTATATATTACTTTCATAGAATCACTGCATGCCACTTTATATCTTTCTAAATTCTCTGAGTTTTTTACATCGAAACCAAATTTTATAACAATGCTTCTTAGTTGTTATCTTTTCACCTGGACTCCACCAGACTATTTCTATTAAAAGAAGGTTTTCCTTTTGATTCTCCAAGCACATTTTAGCAACTTGCTTAATTTCACTTGCTATTTTTTCCCGCATAACATTAGCTTCCTTATGAACATCCCAAATTCTAAGCTCCTTTAGCGTGCTCTTAAAAATATTTTAATTTGTGTTCTTTAAGTGTCCCGATCTAATCCTAGGATAATAATTTGATATATTTTTCCTATTACAATCTTTCATCTTAAAATCTAAAATGAAAAATCGATGTTGGGTACTTAAACTTTCACTTGGAATGACCTTACAATCTTTACAATCTAAACAATATATTTTTCTTATCAGAAAATAATCAATCTGTGTTTTACTAGATCCATTTTTATAAGTAATAATATGTTAATCTCTTTTTTTAAATAAAGTGTTAGCAAGTACAAAATTATAAGCTAAAGAAAAATCTAATATACTCCTACCTTCTTCATTAGTCACTCTAAATCCATAACCACCATGAATACTTTTAAAATCTTACCACTCTACCAACATGTCCATTTAAATCTCCTCCAATAAATACTTTTTTTTTTAAGAGGTATCTTTTGTATTAATCCTCTAATTCATTCCAAAAATTTTCTTTTGAGCGTACATCCAAACCTACTTGAGGGGCATAAACACTTATGACATTGAGAATCTTAGTATCAACAATAATCTTTAAAGCTATAATTCTATCTCCACATCTATTAATATTTATAACATTATCCTCCAAACTTTTATCTATAATCACACCTATACCATTTCTAGTTTGACTTTTACTTGAATACCAAAGTTAAAAACATAAACTATCAATCTCCTTGGCCTTCTCCCCAACCCAATTAGTTTCTTGAACACATAAAATATTTATTATTCAATGAACCATAATATCTATTATTTCCATTAATTTACTGTTAGTTAAACCTAAAATAAAAATAAAATAAACAAAATAAAATAAACTTAAAACTAAACTAAATTAAATAAAACCTACACCAAAGCTAAAATAAACTAAACGAATCTTAAACTAAATAAAATAAAATAAACTAAAATAAACCTAAACCTAAACTAAAAAATAAAACTTAAAAATAAATTAAAAGAAAAACCTAAAAGCTAAACCTAAAAAAATAAAATAAAAACCTAAACATAAACTTGAAAATTAAAAATAAAACCTAAACCTAAAAATAAAATAAAAATAAAACTAAACAAAAAAAATAAACATAAACCTAAAACTAAAAATTAAAATAAAAAACTAAACTAAAATAAATAAACATAAAATAAATAAACTAAACTAAATAAAAAATAAAATATAAACTTAAATAAAAAAATAAAATAAATTAAATAAACTAAATAAACATAAACCTACCGATTATTTAATTTAAGAAAACCCTAAACCGTAAACCCTAAACACTAAATCCTAAACCTTAAACCCTAAACACTAAACCTTCAAAAAAATAAAACTAAATAAACACCTAAACTTAAAAAATAAACCTAAAAATAAAACCTAAAAGTAAATAAAAAATAAAACATAAAAATAAACCTAAAATAAACCAATAAACCTAAAATAAAATAAAACTAAAAATAAATCTAAAAATAAACCTAATAAAAATAAACTAAAATAAAAACCTAAACTAAGATAAATAAACCTCATATAAAGAAACTAAGATAAATAAAAATAAAATATAAACCTAAATAAAAAAATAAAAAAAATTAAATTAAAATAAATATAAAAATAAACTAATTATAATAAATAAACCTAAAATTATCAGGTTTACTTAATTTAATAAAAAGAAAAACCTAAATCCTAAACTCTAAACTAAACCTAAACCCTAATCCCTACAAAAACCACAAACCCTAAACCTAAACCTAAACCTAAACCCTAAACCCTAAAAACATAAACCCTAAAACTAAAACCTAAACCTAAACCTTAGCTAAACTCAAACCTTAAACACCAAACCTAAACCTAAACCTAAAGTAACTTAATAAATTAAAAAGAAACATAAACCTAAAACGATAAACTAAGCCCTAAGAATGGCTATGACGAATGAACATCACCATCAATAGGACTTGCAGATCTTATGGTAGAAGCGAAGCGGTGGCTATATCGTAGTGGTGGTGGGGGGATCTGGAGGTGGAGCGTGGTGGTTATGGAGGGAAGAAGCGATGAAGGTTACACCCGTGGTTTTAGCGGAGGGAGAGATCGGGGATATGATGGGGGATCCCGCTACTTGAGAGGACGGGGTGGTTCCGATGAGAACTGGAAAAATTTAAGAGTGGCTGATCCAATCTACTACTTATGGAACTTTGTCTTTATAATAGAGATGGTTCTAGTTATGTAGGGGTTTTGATTTTCTATATACGTGCTCATTTTTGAACTATGTAGCCAATTGTGTCTTAGAAAACATGGTGTGTTACTTAGTTGATGAAATCCAAAAGAAGAAATGTTGAATTTGAATTTATTCTTTATTTAAAAAAAACCAAAAACCCTAAATTCTTAATTAAACCATAAACCCTAAACCTAAAGCCTAAACACTGAACCCTAAATAATTAAAACCCTAAACCCTCAACCTAAAACCCTAAAACCATAAACCCTAAACCCTAAACCTTAAAACATAAACCCTAAACCCTAACCCATAAATCTAAACTCTAAACCCTAAACCACTAAACAAGCCCCAAACCCGAACCCAACCACTAAATAAACCTTAAACCCACTAACACTAAACTAAACCTAAACCTAAACTAAATAATAAACCTAAAAATAAAATAAATAAATAAACTAAACCTATATCAAATAAAATAAAATAAAATAAAACATAAACCTAAACTTAAACCTAAAAGAAAATAAAATAAAATAAATAAAACCTAAAACAAAACTAAAAAAAAAAACCTAACTAAAATTAAAACTAAGAATAATAAAATAAAATATAAATAAAATAAAACTAAAACCTAATAAATAAACCTAAAAATAAACAAAATGATACCCCCTAAAAAAAAAAAAAAAGTAAAATAAAATATAATTAAACATAAACTAAACTAAAATAAATAAAACATAAACCTAAACCTAATAAACTAAACCTAACCCTAAACCTGACTAAATAAAATAAATAAACTAAATATAAACCTAAAATTAAAACATAAAATAAACCTAAAATAAAACCTAACACCTAAACCAAAATAAAACATAAAATCCTAGCTAAACCTAAAATAAAACATAAAAGCTTAAATAAAATAAAAATAAAACAAAACCAAAAATAAACCAAAATCTGATCTTTAAACCTAAAAAAATGAACTAAAATAAAAACCTAAACTAAAAAAAACTAAACTTAATAAAAATAAAAATGAACCTAAATAAAAATAAAATAAAATAAACAGATATAAAAAAGTAAACTAAAATAAACCTATAGTTTACAAAATCTAAACCCTATAAAAAATAAAAAAAATAGAAATAAAATGACAAAAAAACCTGACTAAACCCTACCACAAAAGTGACCTAAAACCAAGCTAAAATACCCTAAACAAACCTAAAGATCTTAAGCTTTAAACCATAAAACTACCTGCTTATACTATATCTAAACCCTAAACTCTACCCCAGAAATCCTACCACAGGCCCTAAATCTTGGACCCAAAAAACCTCTAAACTAAAGTAAATAATACCTAACAACTAAAATAAATAAAAAACCTAAATGTAAATAAAATAATAAAATAAAATAAAATAAAAACCTAAACTAAAACCTAAATCTTAACCTAAACTAAAATCTAAAAATAAAAAAAACTAAAAAAACTAAAATAAAATAAAATAAATAAAAACTTAAACAAAACTAAAAAATAAAATATACCTAAAAAAGCCTATATAAAATAAATACTAAACATAAAAGTAAAACTAAAATATAATAAAATAAAAGCTAAATAAAATCATAAACATAAAAATAAAACCTAGAAAAAGTAAAAACTAATACTAAAACCCTAAACTAAAAAATAACCTAAATCTAAAATAAATAAAATAAAATAAACCTAAACCTATACTAAAATAAGCTAACATAAAATAAATAGAACCTAAATCTAATCCTAAAATAAACTAAAGCATAAACCCTAAACTAAATAAAATAAAATAATCTAAAACCATAAGGAATAAATAAATCCTAAAAATAAACCTAAACCAAATAATAAAAATAAAAAAATAAAATAAAAATAAAAAATATACATTAACCTAAACCTAAAAAATAAACCAAAATAAAAAACCTAAACGAAAATAAATAAACCTAAAATAAATAAACTAAACTAAATAAAAACAAAAATGAACCTAAATAAAAATAAAATATAAAATGAACTAAAATAAATAAAAAATAAACTAAATAAATTAAATAAACCTAAACTTACCATTTTACTTAATTTAAAAGAATAAAAAATAAAATTAAAAATTAAAAAAACCCTAACCCTAAATTTAAAAAACTAAAACCATAGCCTAAACCAAATCCCAAACCCTAAACAAACCCTAACCCTAGGCCCAAAACCCTAAACCCTAAATCTTAAACCCTAAAATCCTAAACCCTAGGCCCCAAACCCTAAACCCTAAAGTCTAAAGCTGAGCCACAAAACTGACTCTACCCAAATCTAAACTAAACTAAACATGCCCTAAACCTAAATAAATAAATTTGAGATAAAATAAATTATAAACTAAATAAAATCTAAACTAAATAATAAACCTAAAATAAAACCTAAAATTAAAAGTAAAACCTAAACTAAAGAAAACCTAAACCTAAAATAAAAGTAAAATAAACCTATACTAAGATAATATGGTAAAATAAATAAACCTAAACCTACTTAAAATAAACTTGGCATAATCCTTCTAAATAAAATAAAATAAACTTAAACTAAAGATGAAACCTAAAATAAACCTAAAATAAAACATAAACCTAATCTAAAAAAATAAAGTAAAATTGAAACCTAAACCTAAAAATAAAATAAAAAATAAACTAAACTAAAAATAAACATAAACCTAAACCTAAACCTAAAAATAAAATAAAATACCTAACTAAAATAAATAAACATAAAATAAATAAAGTAAACTAAATAAAATAAATAAACCTAAACTGGGGTTTAATGTTTTTTTAAAAAAAACCCTAAACCATAAAAACTTAAACCAATAAAACTCTAAACCCTAAACCTAAACCTAAAATAAGTAAAATAAAACCTACACCTAAAAATAAACCTAAAAATAAAACCTAAAGTAAATAAAAAATAAAACATAAACCCTTAACCAAAAAAAAAACCTAAACCCTAAAACCTAATAAACATAAACCATAAGAATGGGTAGCACCTTGATGGAAAGAACATCACCATCAACCAGGCTTAGTCTAGATCTAGCGGTGGAGGTGAAGGTGGAGGCGGTGGTAATCGCAGTGGTGGTGGGGGATCTAGAGGTACTAGTGGATATGGAGGTGGTGGTCGGAGCAGTGGTGGTTATGGAGCTGGGAAGAACGATGGAGGTTATAGCCGTGGTGGTGTTGGAAAGAGAGATCGAGGATATTATGGTGGATCCATCTACTCGATAGGTAGAGAAACTTAAGAATGACTGATTCGATCTACTACTTATGGAACTATGTCTTTATAATAGAGACAATTCTAGTTATCTGGAGTTTTTGACTTGCTCTATGCATGCTAATTTTTGAACTATGCCACCACTTATGTCTTAGAGAACTTAGTGTGTTATTTGGTTGATGAAATCAAAAAGAAGAAATGTTAAATCTGAATTTTTTCTCTATTTAAAAAAACCAAAAACTTTAAATCCTTAACTAAAACCTAAACCTTAAATGTAAAATTAAACCGTAAACTATAAAAACCCTAAACCCTAAACCCTAACTGCTAAAAGCCTAAATCCTAAACCTTAAACCCTAAAACCTAAACCCTAAACCCTAAACCCTAAAACCCAAACCCTAAACCCAATACTAAACCCAAAATCCAAACCACCACTACCACAAGCTAAAACCTAAACTAAACTAAATAAAACCTAAAATAAAATAAAATAAACCAAAATAAAATAAAATAAAATAAAAACCTAAACCTAAATCTAAACCTAAAAAGAAAATAAAATAAAAAAGAAATAAAAACCTAAAAAAAATAAAAAAGAAAAAACCTAAATAAAATACAAATTGAACCTAAAATAAAAATAAAATTATCTTAAATTAAAATAAAAACCTAAACCTAATAAGTAAACCTCAAGATAAAATCTAAAAATGAATAAAAAATAAAATCTAAACACTAAAAAAAAAAAAAACCTAAACCTAAAATAAAAATAAAGTAAACGTAAACTTAAACTAAAATAAACTAAACCAAATTAAATAAAACCTAAACCTAAACCTAAACTAAATAAAATAATATAAATTAAAAATAAACCTAAACTTAAACTAAAAAATAAAACCTAAAAATAAACCTAAAATAAAAACCTAAAACCTAAACTTAGAAAAATAAAAATTAAAACCTAAACCTAAACCTAGAAATAAAAAATAAAACCAAAACCTAAAAAATAAAATAAAAAGAAAACTAAACTAAAAAAGAATCCTAAACCTAAACCTAAACCTAAACCAAAAAACTAAACTAAAATAAAAAACATAAACTAAAATAAATAAACCTAAAAGAAATAAACTAAAATAACAAAAAAAGAACCTAAATAAAAATAAAAAATAAAATAAAATAAATAATAAATAAAATAAACTAAAATAAATTAAAAATAAATTAAATAAACCTAAACGTGCCAATCCACATAATTAAAAAAATAAAATAAGATAAATAAAATAAAACCTAAACCAAAAATGACTAACCTGGGTTGTGACTTAACACACCCTCACTAATCATCCCTGAGCCTAAACCCTAGGCCACCCTAAACCTAAAACCCCTAAATCCTAAACCACTGACTCTGACCTAAACCTAAACCACTGCCTAAACTGGCTGGATCCTGAGCCAGACCTAAACCCTGAAACTAAATCCTAAAACTTAAAACTTAGGCCCTGGGCCCAAACCTAAACCCTGGGCCACAAGGCTGAGCCTAGGCCTAGTCCTAGGCCAGAGCCTAAACCACTAACTGAGCCCTGGGCCACAAACTGTGATAAACCACACCCAAAATCAAAATAAAAACTTAAATCTATAAACTTAAAATGAAATGAAAAAAACTTGGACTTAAATAAAATAAAATAAAAACCCAAGCCTAAACCTAAACATAAACTTAAACTAAAACATAAAATAAAATAAAATGAAGCTAAAAATAAAATAAAATAAATAAAAACTTAAACGTAACTAAAAAATAAAATAAATCAAAGAATAAAAACCCTAAATGAAATAAAAACTAAATGTAAAATATAGATAAAATGAAGTTAAGATAAAATAAAATAAAAACAAAATAAAAATGAAAACTTAAAAAATAAACCTAGAACTAAATAAATAATAAAACATAAAGCATAAACCTAAAATAAACAAAATAAAATAAACCTAAACCTATACTAAAATAAGCTAAACTAAAATAAACAAAACCTAAACTAAACTTAAAATAAACTATAACTAAACCATAAACCAAGTAAAATAAAATAAAATTTAAATAATCCTAAATCTATGCTAATAAATAAATTCCTATAATTAAACATAAAAAAATAAAATAAAAACCAAAACATAAACCAATAAATAATAAAATAAAAATAAAACTAAACTAAAAATAAACATAAACCTAAACCTAAAAAATAAACTAAAATAAAAAACCTAAAGTAAAATAAATAAATCTAAAATAAATAAACTAAACTAAATAAAAATAAATTTAAATTTAAATAAAAATAAAAAATAAAGTAAACTAAAATAAATTAAAACTAAACTAGATAAACTAAATAAACCAAAACTTACTAGTTTACTTAATTCAGAAGAAAAAAATAAAAAATAAAATAAAAAATCCCTAACCCTAAACCCTAAACCCTAAATACAAATTAACAATAAACCTAAACCCTAAAAACCTAAAAAACTATAAAAAACTAAACCTAAACTAAATAAAACCTAAAAGTATAATAAATAAAGAAACATAAACCAAAATAAAATAAAAAAATAAAATAAAATAAATACATAAACTAAAACCAAATCCTAAACCTAAAAAATAAAATAAAATAAAAAATAAAAATGAAACTAAAATAAAATAAATAAAACCTAAACTAAACTAAAAAAATAAAATAAAAACTAAACCTAAAATAAAAATAAGATAAACCTAAAAATATAATAAAATCTTAATAAAACTAAACATAAACTAAAAAAATAAAACCTAGAAATAAATCTAAAATAAAACAAAAACCTAAACCTAAAAACATTAAATAAAACCCAAACTAAAACCTAAAATAAAAAAAATAAAACTTAAACTGAAAATATAAATAAAAAAACTAAACTAAAAAAAAACCTGAACCTAAACATAAATCTAAAAAATAAACTAAAATAAAAAACCTAAACTAAAATAAATATACCAAAATTAAATAAACTAAACTAAATAAAATAAAATAAACCTAAATCAAAATAAAAAAATAAATTAAAATAAAATAAATAAAATAAACTAAAAAAAACTTAAATCTTGGTTTACTTAATTTAAAAATTAATAATAATAATAAAATAAATAAATAAATATAAAACCACAACCCCTAAACCCAAAATAAACCATAAATAAACCACAAACCACAAACCCTAAATACAAAATATAAACCCTCACTAACCCCAGGCAATCAGGTAAATCCTAAACCATTAAAACCATAACACTAAACCACAAATCCTAAAAAACCATAAATCCTAAATCTAACCAAAACCACAAAAATAAAATAAATAAATAAAAATAAAATAAAATAAAAAATAAAATAAATAAATAAATAAAATAAAATAAAACTTAAACTAAACTAAAGCTAAATAAAATAAAATAAAATAAACTAGTAAAATTAAACTAAATTATAATAAATCAAAACCAAAGTAAAATAAAAAATAAAATAAACCTAGAATAAAAGACTAAATAAAATAAAATTAATAAAATAAATAAAATAAAAAATATAAAATAAAATAAAATAATAACTAAATAAAACATAAACTTAAAAAAATAAATGAAAATAAAACCTAAATAAATAAACTAAAACTAAAAATAAACTTAAGAAAATTAAACTATAAAATAAAAAAAATAAAATAAACCTAAAAATAAAATAAAATAAAACCTAAACCTAAATAAATAAACTAACCCTAAACTAAATAAAAAAAATAAATTAAAATAAACCTAAACCTAAAGTAAAAAAATAAAACCTATAATCAAACCTTAAACAAACCTAAAATAATAAAAAAACATAAACCTAAACTAAAAAAAACCTAAACTTAAAAATAAAATAAAAATAAAACATAAATTAATAAAATAAACTAAACTAAACATAAAAAATAAACTAAAATAAAATTCTACTAAACTAACCAACCCTAAATTAAGGCCAACCCTAAACTAAATAACCCACTGACCACTAAAATAACAAAACCTGAGCCCTGACCCTGACCTTAAAAAAAAAAAACAAAAGCCCAAAACGACCAAACTAAATCCTAAACACTAAACCTAAAAGCTAAAACCTAAACATAAAAGATAAAAGATAAAATAAAATGAATAAAAACCTAAATAAGAAATAAAGATAAAATAAAATATAAAGATCAAAACCTAAAATTAAAGAAAGATAAAATATAAAAAATAAAACTAATCTCAAATAAAATAAATAAAACCTAAACTAAATTAAAAAAACTTAAATAAAATGAAACTAAACTTAAAATGAAACAAAATAAATAAAACCTAAATCTAAACAAAACCTAAAATGAAACCTAAAGTAAATAAAAAATAAAATTGAGCTTAAACTAAAAGAAACCTAAACCTATATAAAAATTAAGTAAAACTAAAACTAAATAAACTAAACTAAACCTAAACCTAAACTAAATAAAATAACATAAACTAAAATAAATTGAAACCTAAACTAAAAATAAAACCTAAAATAAACCTAAAATAAAACCTAAAACTAAAAAAAAATAAAAAATAAAACTTAAACCTAAATAATATAAAATAAAACTAAACTAAAATAAACTAAACTAAACATAAAATAAACTAAAATAAGCATAAACTAAAATAAATAAAATTAAACTAAATAAAAAAAGTAAACCTAAATAAAATAGAAAATAAAATAAAATAAACTAAATAAATACTAAAAACAAAATAAACTAAACTGCCACTTTTGCTTAATTTAATAAAATAAAAGTAATGAAAGCCAATCACTAGCTCTAAAACTAAATAGCTCAGGCTTTAAGCTCTTTAAACCATGGGCCCTGAGTACTAAAACCAGGCCAGGCCTCTGAATACCACACTCTGAGCCTAAACACTGGGCCTACAGGCCATACCACTGAGCCACTAAACTAAAAACTGGGCCACTAAACTCTTAGGCCCAGCCCTGGGCCAGACCCAGAAACCAAACCACTGAGGAGGCCCTGCGCCTAGGCCACTGAGCCACTGGGTTTTAGTCTTGGGCCAGGCCCAATATGACCTGGGCCACTGATCTTAAACCTGGGTGGCCACTCTGAGCCTAGCCCCAAACCCCAGGGCCCAAAACCTAAATGACCACTGGGTGACACTAGTGATGGGCCCAGGACTAAAACTGAGCTCTAAGATCTTAAACTAGGCCAAAGGCCCTAAAATGACCATAGGCATTGACTGATCCACTGAGCCATAAACCCTGGGCTCTGAGGCTGAGCACTAAACAGGCCTGGGCTTGGGCCCCACTGATCCTAAACGCTCTACTTAAATCTAAAACCTAAACTACACTAAATAAACCTAAAGATAAAGAAATAAAAGACTAAACTTAAATAAAATAAAATAATAAACCTAAACTAAAACTTAAACTTGACATAAAATAAAATAAAATAAACTAATAAAATAAATTAAAATAAAATAAATAAAACTGCCAAACTAAAATTAAATAAACTATATAAAAAGTAAATAAAATAAAAACTAAACATAAATTAAAAATAAAATAAACTATAATAAACCTAAAATAAAATAAAATAAAAACCAAAACATAAAAAATAAACCTAAAAATAAATAAATAATAAAATTAAACCAAGAAGAAAACCTAAACTAAAATAAAAATAAAATAAACTAAACTTAAATAAAATAAATAAATAAATATAAACCTAAAATAAACTAAACCAAAACCCTAAACAAAATAAAATAAAATAAATCTAAACTAAAACTAAAAATAAAACCTAAACATAAACCCAAAATAAAATCTAAAACCTAACAAAAAAAATAAAATAAAAACCTAAAATAAAAAATAAGACTAAACCTAAAACATAAATTTAAATAAAAAAAATTTAAACTAAAAATAAATAAACCTAAAATAAATAAACTAAATAAAAAATAATAAATATAAAATAAATAATATAAAATAAACTAAAATAAAATATAAAATAGATAAACTTAAACCTCTTGGTTTGCTTAATTAAAACCATATACCCTGCCACTAGCCAAGCCCTAAACTAAAACTAACCACTAAACCCTAAACCTTCTGATACTAAACCTAAGCCTTACATCTTAAAACAAAACCTAAAACCCTAAAAAAAATTTTGGATACAACACTAAAACAAAAACTTAAAAAAACAAACCCTAAATAAAATACCTAAAATTTTAAAACCCTAAACCCTTTAAAGCTACCTACCCTACACAAGTGACACTAAACCCTAAACCCAAACCCAAACCTAAACCTAAAAGTAACTAAATAAATTAAAAAATAAACTTAAAACAATAAATAAACCTAAATGTAAAATAAATGGGAAGAACCTTGACGTGGGAACACCAATTAAGGCTCAGTTTAGATCTAGCATTAGAGGCGAAGGCAGAGGTGGTGATTATCACAGCGGTGGTGGGGTTCTGGAGGTGCTGGTGGATATTGAGGTGGTGGTCGGAGTAGTGGTGGTTATGGAGGTGGGAGGAGCGATGGAGGTTCTGATTGTGGTCTTTGAGTAGAGATTGGGGATATGATAGTGGATCCTACTCATGAGGCCATGGTGATTGATGGGAAGCTGGAGCGAACGTCAATCCACTACTTATGGAACGGTGTCTTTGGTTTTGCTCTATGTGTGCTCATTTTTTTATCTATTTCATTGCTTATATCTTAGAAAACTTAGTGTGTTACTTGGTTGATGAAATCAAAAAAAAGAAATGTTGAATCTGAATCTATTCTCTATTAAATTTTTAAAAAAATGAAAAACCCTACACCTAAACTAAAAGCTGAACCCTAAAACCTAAACCCTCGACCTAAATCTAAACCCTAAAACCCCCCTTAAAAAAACCAACCCAAACCCCAAACCCTAAATGTTAAACCCTAAAACTTAAACCCAAAGCCTAAACCCTAAACCACAACCCTAAAATGCTAAAATCTAAACTAAACTAGATAAAATCTAAAATGAATAAATAAAAAGACTAAACCATAATAAATAAAATAAAATAAAATAAAAAAAACCTTTACTACTAAACTTAAAGAAAATAAAATAAAAATAAAAAGTAAACTAAAATAAAATAAACCTAAAAAAACTAAAATAAAAAAAAACCTAAAATAAAATTAATAAAATAAAATAAAATAAAAATCTTAAAAAAATATGCCAAAATAAAACCCAAAACAAAAAAATAATAAAACCTAACCCTAATTGAAACAAAAAACCTAAACCTAAAGATAAAATAAAGTAAACTAAACATAAACAATTACTGCTAAACCTACTGCCTACCCTAAACCCTAAACCCCATAAACCATAAACCCTACCTAAAACAGTGAACCTTGTAGATCCCAGATCTTAAACACACTAAACCCTAGCATAAATCTAAACTAAGTAAACTTAAAATAAAATAAAAAATAAAATAAAATAAAACCTAAACTAAACTGCACTTAAACATAAACTTAAACTAAACCTAAAATAAAATAAAATAAAATAAAAATAAAACTAAACTAAAAATAAAATAAAAAAACTAAACTAAAAATAAATAAACTAAAAATAAAACCTAATAAAATCAAAACCTAAACCTAAACATAAAATAAAAATAAAACATAAACCTATAAAATAAAATAAAAATAAAACTAAACAAAAAAATAAACTAAAACCTAAACTAAAATAAATGAACCTAAAATAAATAAACTAAATTAAATAAAATAAAATAAACTTAAACAAAAGAAAATAAAATAAACTAAAATAAATTAAAAATCTAAATAAACCTAAAACAAGGGTTTGCTTAATCTTAAAACCCACAAAACAAAACCTCTGACCACTAAAATCTAACCTACTGGGCCCCAGGCTAACACTAAACTGAGCCTAAACTGACAGTTAAACCCTAGCCCTAAACCACTCCACTAACCCCAGACTTAAACCCTAAACTATGAGCCACACCTAGGCCCCAGGCCACTAAACTGAGCTGGGCCCTAAAGTGACTCACAGGCCCTAAACTGAGTTTAAGGCCTAACCTGGGCCACAGGCCTACTGACCTGACCCTAAACCTCAATCACAAACTAAATAATAATAAATAGGCCCTAAACCTGAGCCCCTCCTAAACCCTAGGCACACCCACCCTAAAAGGCCTAAGAAAACCTAAACATATGAAGCTAAAATAATAAAAAAAAATAAATAAATAAATAAAGATAAAAAATAAAAAACTTACACTAAAACCTAAACTAAACATACAATACCTAGCACTTAAACCTAGGTAATTATAAAATAAAATATAAAATTAAAACTAATAAAATAAAATAAAATAAAACCTAAACTAAACTAAAAAGTAAAATAAACCAAAAAAATGAAAAACTTGAATAAAATAAAAACTAAAGTTAAAATATAAAAAAAAATAAACCTTACAACAACAACAACAACAATAAGCCTTAATCCCACTAGGTGGGGTCGGCTACATGAATCCTTTGTCTCCATTGTGTCCTATTATGTGTCAAATTCTCATCTAATTCAAGTGTACTAAGATCATTTTTTATACATCTTAACCAAGTCTTTTTAGGTCTACCTCTACCTTTCTTAACATAAGGCAAATCTAATGCATCTACTCTCCTAATGGGGTCATCGGACGGCGGACGCTTTATGTGGCCAAACCATCTAAGGCGACTCTCCCTAATCTTATCTACCACTAGAGCTACTCCAACTTTTCTCGAACATACTCATTTTGCATTCTATCTCTAAGAGTAAAGCCACTCATCCACCTAAGCATCCTCATCCTGTAACACTTAACTTAGTCTTATGCTTCTCTTTTATTGGCCAACATTCTGCACCATAAGTCATTGCAGGTCTTACCACCATCTTATAAAATTTTCCCTTAAGTTTAAGTGGAACTTTTCTATAACATAATAGGCCAGATGCATTCTTCCACTTCAACCATCCAACTTGAATTCTGCTAATAACATCTCCATCTATTTCACCACCATTTTGAACAATAGAGCCTAAATATCTGAATCGCTCACTCTTATTAATGACTTGATCACCTAAAGTCACAACACTATCACTAAAACTTCTACAATAAAAATTACACTCCATATATTTAGTTTTAGATCTACTTAAATGAAAACCTTTAGACTCTAAGTTGACCTCCATAATTAGGGTTTTACTTAGACTCCCTCTCTAGTCTTCTCAACAAGAAGAATGTCATCGACAAAAAAAGCATAGTAAAATAAAATAAAACTAAATAAAACCTAAACCAAAATAAAACCTAAAATAAATAAAAAAAAACCTAAACCTTAAACTAAAAAAAACCTAAACCTAAATAAACAAAATAAAATAAACCTAAACTAAAATGAATAAAACCTAAACTAAACTTAAAATAAACTAAACCCTAAAGTAAATAAAATAAAATAAACTAAAAATAAACCTAAACATAAACTAAAAAATAAAACATAAAAATAAACCTAAAATAAAAATCTAAAATGAAAACCTAAAAAATAAAATAAAATAAAAACATCAACCAAAACCTAAAAATAAAAAATAAAACCTAAACCTAAAATATAAAATAAAAATAAAACTAAACAAAAAAAAATAAAACATAAACCTAAACCTAAACATAAAAAATAAACTAAAATAAAAAACCTAAACTAAAATAAACAAAACCTAAAATAAATAAACTAAACTAAAAAAATAAAAAATAAAAAAAAAAAAAAAAAAAATAAATAAAATAAATAAAATAAAAAAACAAAACAAAAATAATAATAAAATAAATAAAATAAAAAAACTAAACTAAATAAAATAAAAAAACCTAAATAGAAAAAAATAAAATAAACTAAAATAAATTAAAATAAATAAATATACTGAACTGGGGTTTAGTTTTAAAAAAAAGCCAAACTTCCTAGGCCTGTACCTAGGTTACTGACCATAACCTTAAGCCAAAAGACCCTAAGATCACTGGCCTGACACTGAGCCCTGGCCCCAGCCACTGACCCAAACTTACACTAAACTGAGCCCTAAGCCACTGAAACCTAAACTCTTAAACTGACACTACCTTGTGCTCTGAAACCCTTACCCCACTCCCCCAAATCTTATAATACCCTAAAAAATGACCTACACCCGGACAATTTTAATCCATAAATCCCTAAACCCTGATCCCAAAAAACCTAAATAAAATAAAAAAAAATAAAATGGACTAAATAACTACTAAAAAAATAAATAAATAAAATAAAAACCAAAATAAAATAAAATAAAAACCTAAACTAAATTAAAAAATAAAATAATCCTAAGATTAAAAAACATAAATAAAATAGAAATGAAAATTAAAATTAAAATAAATAAAACCACCTAAAAATAAACATAAAAAAATAAATTAACTTAAACTTAAACTAAAAAAATAAAACTAAAAACAAAATAATAAATAAATAAAATAAAATAAAACCTAAATAATCTAAAATAACCCAAACCTAAACCTAAAATAAACTAAACATAAACAAACTAAAATAAAATAAAATAAAGTAAAATAAAATTAAACTTAAATCTAAACTAAAAAATAAAAGCTTAAAATAAACCTAAAATAAAAACATACAACATAAACCTAAAAAATAAAATAAAAACCAAAACCTAAAACTAAAAAATAAAAAATAAAACTTAATCCTAAATAATGAAATAAAAATAAAGCTCAGTAAAAATAAACCTAAACCTAAAAAATAAAAAAATAAGAAAACTAAAATAAATAAACCTAAAATAAATAAACTAAACTAAATAAAAATAAAAAATAAAAAAACTCAAATAAATAAAAATTATACTAGATAAACTAAATAAACCTAAACTTACCAGTTTATGTGACTTTAGAAAAAAACTTAAATCCTCAATCCACAGACCTAAACTCTACCCAATCCTACACCCCTGACTAAACCTAAACCCTAAACAAACCTAAAAAACTTAAAACATAAACCCTAAAATGTTAAACCCTAACCCCAAACCCTAAACCCACCCCCACCTAAACCCTTGACCACACCCTAAACCCTAAAATCCAGAGCACTACCCTAAACCTAAACCCAAACCTTAAACCTAAACCCAAACCCTAAACCTATCCTAAACTAAGAATAAAAATTTGGGTGAAGATCTAAAGAATGACCTAATCCTAACATAGTTGTGGTAGCTTAAGAAAATGTCTTCAATAGACTTTCCCTTTACTATTTGAGATTTGAATACCCTAAACCCTAACCCCTAAATCATATTATAATATCATATATTATAGTATAATGTAGAATCATATATTTGAGCATGTAGTGATGTGTTTATGGATGTTATAAGATGTTTTGACATGTTTTAGTATATTATGGTATTGTGCCCTATAGTCTATATTAATATAAATAATAAAAATATTAATTTAATAAACTAGATGATGAAATTTGTTAAATTTGAAGTGGGAAATAGGTTGTAGTACCAAAGGTGTGCTACGCCACTTGTAGTCTTAAAAGTAAGATTTTATGTTCAAAAAAATATTATATGTTCTAGCATACTATAACATCAAATATCATAATATATTATTCTACATTTTAAGTTCTTTTTGTATTTTATAATCATGCAATCGTGCCTACACTAGCATTATTTATAAAAATGTTATTTTAGGCTTTAAAATTGTGGAATTTGGCCAAAATTCATGATAGGTAGAGCATGGCATCATAATATATTATTTGAATTTAAAATATGTAAGTGATATGACTAAAATATTTAGTTTTTTATTATTTAGACTAATTTTATGATTTTTTATCTTAAATAATCCCTTGTGAAGTGATATGAAATATAGTATAATATCATATGTTATAATGTATTATAATATAGGATGCCATAACATAGTGTAGCATCATGCTTTAGAGCATACTATTGTACAATAACTACATTTAGCATATTTTAGTTTGTTATAATGATGATGTAGAGTTTGTCTTGGTATAATTCATATAAATACTAATTTCCAAGAGATGATGAGATTTGGCCAAATTTAAGGTAAGATTTAGGGAACATCATTGGGGTGTGGGTGTGTCATTTAATCAAAAGAATGGAATTTTGCATCCAAAATTAATGTTCATTTTCAACCAAATTTTATAATTTTTTTGCTTAAAGTGATTCATTTTAAGGTGTAATGTAAGATAATATATTATATGAAAGCATATTAAAATATAATGTACATAACAATATAACTTCACATATATATAAATGTGGTGGTGTGTTACAAAATGTTATTGTGCATTTTAGTATGTTTTACTTTTGTAATAATACATTAGGTTAAAACTCACAAAAATATTAATTTGAAGGTTGACATGGAAGAATTTGGCCAAATTCATGGCACACGCCAAGAAGCAACAACAAAATTATTCTATTTTGTACCATTTCTTATAGAAAAATAACAATTTTACATCCAAATTGAACATTATTCATATTTTAAGAAAATTTTGTTATTTGTTCATTTTAAGTGATTTTAATGAGGTGTAATGTTAGACAATATGTTCTAATATAGAATATTATAATATAACATAATATATTATAATATAATATAGTTTGTTAATTCACACTATAATAAGTTTTGCATGATATTGTATAGTTAGTTTGAGCTTGAAATATTGCAAATCATAAAATGTTAATTACAATGTTAAGATGATGTAATTTAAACAAACACGTTGTTCAACTTGAAGTATTAAGGGTGTTCATAAAAGAAGAAATAATATTTGATGGGAATTCCATGTCAAGGACATGGAGAGAGATCCACTAGGGGATCACACACGCATTAGACATGACATGTAAGAGGTCTATGTTGAGGGCATATAAGAAGAAAATCTGTTGGAGATAAAGTTTTATTTTGATTTGATTATATGATTTCTAGAAAGAAGATCTGTTGGGGATAAGAATCTATAATCCACCACAGATTAAGATTGAATTGACTTTAATTTGTTTTGTTTTAATTGTGTGGAGGCACATCGGCTAGATATATGGGCTCGAGTACATTGGTGATCGGGTATATGAACCTTCCACTAGAAAAGCAGGTTCGGGCTATCCGATGGGGATTGGTTTGTTTGGAGATGTATCAACTGGAAATAAAAGTTTGGTTGGATTTTTTTGATTTAGACTCTATTGGCAGACTTAGTTTAATTAGGCTCCATTGGGGAGGTTGGTTTTGAATTTGAATTGTTTGCTTGACTTATTTATATATGATTTAGGCCTCCACTTGGGAGAATAGTGTGATTTAACTCTATTGGGGAAAATCAAATTCAATTTAATTTAATCTGAGTTAATGTATGGACCCTGTTGGTGTGCAATGGGCCCATTGAGAAGGGGCTATATTAGCCTTGACATTTCTCAAGTTTACAAATCCAAAGAGATAGTCTACCGGCTGCGGGGTAGAACTAGCCAACCTAAGGGGTTACCTTTCGGTGTGTAATGGTTGTGCTAGGAAGAAGGCATACCAGACTTACATCTTCCAAAGCGATGAACAACTACTGGGGTGACCTGTTGGATGCACAACAAATCAAACTTGACCTATGGAAACTACTAAGTGAATGTCGCTGGGGACTTATGTCAACTCACACGTGGTTAAGATTAATTTAATTTTAATTTCATATGATTTGATATGGTTTATTTGGTTTAGTTTTATTTCAAATTGTGAGCTTGGTCAAATTTGATAGATTTAATTTATGGACCATGTCGGTGTGTGATGGACCCACTGAGAAGAGGCTATATCGAACTTGTCCTATCTTAGATTTACAAATCCAAAATGATAGACTATTGGACGTGGGGTAGAACTAGCCAACTTAAGGGGTTGCCTTTTGGTGTGTAATAGTTGTGCTAGGAAGAAGGCGTAGTAGACTTACATCTTCTAAAGCAGGGAGAAACCACTAGGTGACCTATTGGTAGCATAATAAATATAACCTGACTTAGGGGAGACTACTGAGTGAATGTTGTTGTGGACTTATATCAATTCAAGAAAAGTCAGGCGATTCTTATAGGGAGTTTTGCTGACACTACCCTAAAGATAAGATGCTTGGGAAAGGTACCGCTAGGGGTGTTCTCCTAATCCACAAGTGAATATATATTTTTTTATATGTTTACATAGACCCTTTCAGTGTATAAGGGACCACACTGAGAAGGGGCTATGTCAGTCTTTACCTATCTCAAATTTACTAGACCAAAGGAGAATCTGCACATCCACAGGATGGATTCTCCAACCACGAGGGTGGTTACTAGAAAAGAGGAATTGCCCAATCTGATAGTTACTCGAGTATTTTCTAAATGGGGTCACAAAAATGTGAACCAAATATAGTGCCCACAAATGAGGTGCTGCTAGGGGCGTTATCCTAAGGTGTACGGTGGTCACCTCAAGGAGAAAGTGTTGCAAACTTACACCTGCCATGAGTGGTGTATTCTAAGGTGAGAGAACCAACCAACCTAAGGTGTATCCATTGGCATACTGAGAACCAACCAACCTAAGGTGCCCATCGATGTGCGCGATCAATCTTGAAAAGCTCTAAAATGGACCAACTTGTTGTGAGATTGAATCATTTTAGCTTTTTATAACTCAAGGTTTTGGCATGCCCGCAGGTGTCTCTCTTCCAAACCTTCAAGCTCTTCTAACCATAACTTGGTGTTTTGCTCTATTGTGATCTTGCTACCCAAAGCTATCCTTAGTGATGGGAGTTGGACATCTAATGGTAGATCGGCTTTAGACCTATACACTAAGGAGAAAGGAGTAGATTGAGTTGGAGTTCTATAAGTAGTGCGATAAGCCCACAAGGCTTTAACTAATTGCTCATGTCACTATCGCTTGTCATTATCGAGTGTCTTCTTCAGTATTTGGATGAGAGTTTTGTTGAAGGCTTTTGTTAAGCCATTTTCCCTCATGTAGTTGATGGTAGAATATTTCCAATCTATGATGTGCCTCTTTGCAAAGTTTATGATCTCAGTGCTCTTGAATGCAGTACCATTATCAGATATAATTTATCGAGGCACTCCGAACCTATATATAATATGGTTCCTAAAAAACTGGAGAACATGCTGAGCTGTGAACTCTTTGAGCAAAATCACCTTCCCCCATTTGGAAAAGTAGTTAGTAACGACTAAGATGAACCGATGACCCTTGAAAGAAGGAGGATCAATCGGACCCACTATCTTGGTACCCCAACACTCGAATGGCCATGAGTCCAATGTATGATGTAGAATGTTAGGCTATTGGTGTTGGACCACAATGTGTATTTCACATTGGTGGCATCACCTAGCCGTATCCATGTATTATTTTATCATCAATGGCCAATAGTATCATAGTATCTTGATCTTGGCTTTCATCTTTGGACCAGATTGGTTAGCTCCACATAATCCTAAGTGTACCTCAGTCATGATCTTATGGGATTCGTGCTTGTATTAACAATGTAACCACATATGATTGAAAGACCCGGTAAAAGAGACCATCCACAAGTGCGTAGGGATAATACTTATCTATTTTGGACCTTTATGGATATGTACTCATCCTCCGGACATACCAACTCCTTGGAAAGCTTGGCTAAAGCATACGCTATGATGTTCTCTCCTCGAGGAATCTTATAAATGGTAACCTCTAGGATTTAGGCCAAGAACTTAATGGTGCACTTGTGGTAATGATGGAGCTTGGGCTTTATAACCTTGTAGGACCTAGCGATTTGGTTGATAATTAGTTAAGAATCTCCAAAATATTGATGTTCTAGATGCTTAGAGTAACGGCTAACTCTATACAGGAAATCAGACCCTCATATTCAGCTTCGTTGTTGGTGCAAGGATTGGACAAATGACATGAGAATGATCAAAACTACATTCAAATGCTCAAAACTAAATCAAACAAAATCAAATTAAATCAAAACCCTTCATAAGCCATATCACCTATTCCATGGACTTAGCCAAATTGTAATCCAAATCAAGTCAAACTAAATTTTTTTTCTCACAAATCAATCATATTTTCAATCATATTAACAAATTTAAATGAAATATACATTTAAATCATCAAAACTAAATCAAACCAAATCAAAATCCAAACCAAAGCCACATGACAAAACACTATGGTCTTAGCCAAATTCCTTCATTCCAAAACCCAAATTCAATTGATTTTCTTAAGAATCAATCATACCTTCAACTATATTCATAAATATAAATGAAATCTACAATAATCAAGCCAAACTAAATCAACCTGTCAAACCCAACTTAACCCTTTTATCTTGAAATGTTCAAATTAATCAAAACCCATTTAAACCCAAGCCAATTGCAATTGAATTTATATATCAATCCCAAATCCATATATAAACTCAACTAAATCAAACTCAACCCAAAATTAAGCCAACTAAATCTAATTGGCCCACTTGACCCAAAGTGGCCAATTTTACCTATCTAAGCCAAGTTCTAATAGTCCTACCCAAATTGGATTGAACCAAGCCCATCAAAATCTCCCATCATGATTGTTGATCACCCTAGGTTGCTAAATTATCACAAATTGGGTCAAACAAAGTCAACTTGGTCATTTGACCAAGTCAACCCCTTAACCCATATGAACCCAAACTAGCCAAATTGTAACCTAAGTCAAATCCCTTGAAAATAATGATTCATACCAAATCAAAATCAATATTTGAATATGACTTGACCTTCAACTGAGTCAAACCAAACCCAATTGGCCCTCTTGACCCAAGTTGACCCAGATTGACCTAAAAGACTAAATTGGGTAAAATCAAAATATAAACCAAATTGATTGCAACCAATGGCTCAAGTTCATTCCAAATTGATTGTTGAATTTTACCAAAGCCATGATTAGACACAATTGAACCCAATTAATCTACTTAGCCCATAATGGTTCAAGTTGGCATAAATCAAAACCAATCCAAATTAATTAAAACCAAAGCTTAAAATCATCTTTAATTAGTCAACTAAACTACAACCAACACCCAACCCAAGCTAATTTGTCTAATTTAGTCAAATTGGTCAACTTAACTCATTTGACCCAAATGAATTCAAATGAGCCAATATTAAATCTAAGCCAAACTAAAGCAAACCAATTGAACCAAAACATCCTAAATGATCATATGAACTTAACCTAACCCTTGGTTTGACCCAATTTGACTAATTTGTCAACTTGACCCAACCTAACCAAATTTGACCTAAATGAGTCAAATTGAGCCAAACCTAACCAAATCAACTCCAATTGACTTGAAATTTTGGCTAACCCACTTTTGGCTAATGTGAAATCTGTCTAAATCAAATCTAATGCTAAATGATCATTCTACCTTTGGGTCAAGGGTATCACATGAGACAAATCACCCATGTAAGTAGTCATTTCCTTTTCTTGGCCACTTGGTAATCTCCCAATGGTCCACCTAGGCACCTAGGACACTGTCCAACCTGACCCAAGTGGTGGTTGGGTTGGCCATGACCCATGGGAGGTGAAATCATGTCACCCTCCCCATTAGAGCATTTGAAACCCATAAAACACCCATGATTCCTCCTTGGCAGCCAGCACCAAACCTTCAACCAACCAAGCCAAGCCAACTCACCTCCTCCCTGCCACCCACGACTCCTTGAGATGGCCGAACGGCCACTAGAAGCCAAACTTGATCTCACATCCAATCAAGAAGAAGGGGGGAATACAGCCCATCATTTTCATGCAAACACACACAAAAATCATTCCTCATAGCCATAGCTACACAAGATGAGCCACTAGAGCCATTTCTTAAGCTCCCAAGCTCATTCCTCGATCGAAAAATGCCATTACCATTAGTCCCAAAATAGGACACTCCCATTTTAAACCTAACTTTCTCATTTCTCCATCAAACTCAAATATACTTTGCATGCACCATCCCTAGGCCATGTCGAGATGGACAATCATGATTAAATCCACTAGATCAATCTGATTTAATTCTATTAAGCTGTGGGATTGTAGCCATCCGATCTTAGATCGGATGGTGGATGAGAAAGCACATCCACCGCCGCCACGTAGGCACTGAGTTGAATAAGTTTTAAGTAGCCAGTCTCGTGACACTATGTGGAAAGCGCGCCGTGTTAGTGTGTCATGTGGAAAGTGCACCACGTCAGCATGCCACATGGCCAATAGGGTTAGGCTTTAATTAGGCTTAATTAATCATTTTTAATGGCTAAAACTTCTAAAAATAAAAGAAAATCATAGAGAAATAAAATAATGCAAATAAATACTCATTTTAAAGGTATTTCAGAGGAGAATTAATTAAAAATGATTTTAACTAATTTTGAATTGTAATTAAGGTTTAATTACAAAATTAATTAGTTCAATTACTTTTTAATTACTTGAGCAATTAATCCTAAATTTTGTGGGTTAATTTAATGGGATGACCTCTGTCTCCCATTATTTTCTTGGGATTTATTGCTCACTTAGTTAAGAAAATTGACTAATTAAACCTTAACTACTCTTTTAAGTTAATTAATGATTAATTAATGCCATGATTAGTAATAAATTAGTTAATTAAGTTTATTAATCATTGTTCAATAGAAAGTGAACTGAGGAATAGGGTTGGGACCCCTTTCCCTAAGTTCATTTCACCCTTTTTAAAATAAAATTATTTAAGATTTAACTAATTAAGTAAATCACATAATCAAATTGAAATCATAATCACATAAGACCTTAATTAATTAAATCATGGGGTAGATCTTTAGGTGTTTAATAACCTAAAGGAGTTTAATGAAATTATGGTTAGTCCATATGTGTGGGAGAACCATAAGAGAAATTAATTAAGTCTCTTAATCTAATTAACTATTAATCATGAACTAATTGCATTAGGCCTCTTTTACTTCCTAGGATCATTGCAAGTTTATTTTCCATGCATATCATGTTGGCTCATAATTATTTAGTTAATTACTTTAAGGTGACATTGGTAAGGTTAATTAATTCATCCAATTAAGGGTTCAACTTAATTAACCCATAAAATCAACTTAATTACATTTCCTTAAATTAAATCGAATCACTAATGTTGGAATTGGTTTAAAACAACAAGTGATGATTTCTCTTCTCCTTTTTAAATCAAATCAAATCCAAAACTTAATTAATAAAAAAAGCTTTGGTTTGCTTTAAATAATCTTGTTTGATTTGATTGTCCTTAAGAACTAGTTTGGTTAAATGAATCACATGCTTAGATTTGAGTGTCTTCTTTACAATCATGTTAAATTTGGTATGTCATCTAAATTCATGCATCCATCTTTTGAAAATCAAGTAAAATAAAATGGATTTTCTTTATGTAAGCTTGCATGTGTTGATTTAATTTAATATATGCGTGGCTATTGTAATTATTAAATCAAAATGTATTTTTCAAAAGCTTATAAATGAATAATAATATGTGTTATGATGCTAGTTATAAATACATAAGAAATGCATGTGCTTATAGCTTAAGTGTATGAATGTTGAGTTCTCTTTCCTCTATTCATTTATTGATTTATATAAGAATGAATGGTAATGAGTATATAGTCTGGATATCCCGAACATAAGGCTTTAGCTAGCCACAAGGATGTCATTTGATTACCTCACTTCCCTCGTTTGTTACTTGGTTGATGAAATTGAAAATAAGAAATGGTGAATCTGAATTTTGTTCATTGTTAAAATAAACAAAACAAAAAAGAAAAACCCTAACCATAAACTAAAACCTCAACCCAAAACCCAAACAAACCCTAAACCTACAACCCTAAATCTTAAAACCTACAATAAATCTAAACCCTAATCTAAACCCTAAAGCTAAAACCTAAACTAAATAAAACCTAAAAGAAAAATAAATAAAAAAGTGAAAACCTAAAAATAATAAAAAATAAAATAAAATAAAAAATACTAGACTAAAACATAAACCTAAACCTAAACCTAATCCCAAAAATAAAATAAAATAAAAATTAAACTAAAATAAAATAAATAAAAGCCTAAACTAAACTAAAAAAATAAAATAAACTTAAAAATAAAAATACTAAATATAATAAAAACTAAACGTAAAATAAAAATAAAATAAACCTAAAATAAAATAAATAAAATAAATAAAAAAACATAAACATAAATAAATAAACCTAAAATTGAACATAAAATAAATAAAAAATAAAACCTAAACCCTAAAGAAAACCTAAACCTAAAATAAATAAAACAAAATAATCATAAACTTAAACTAAAATAAACTAAGCAAAACCTAAACCTAAAATAAAATAAACTACCCTAAACTAAACTAAAATAAATTAAAATAAACCTAAACTTAAATTTAAAAAAAATTAAAAATAAACCTAAACTAAAAACCTAAAACCTAAACTTAAAAAAATAAAATAAAAACCTAAACCAAAAAATAAAAAATAAAAACTAAACATTAAATAAAATAAAAATAAAACTAAACTAAAAAATAAACATAAACCAAAACCAAAACATTAAAATAAACTAAAATTAAAACTAAACTAAAATAAAATAAACATAAATTAAATACATACAAAATAAAATGAAAAAAAATAAACAAATAAAATAAACTAAATAACTTAAACTTACTTGGTTTGTTTGTTCTTTAAAGATCCTACTAAACCCTAAATCCTAAATCCTGACCTACCTAAGCCCTAACCTTCCAGTGAGCTTAAAAACGGACTTTGCACTGAGCCAACCCTGGAGCCTGAGCCTAAACAACTGAGCCACAGGCCCCCCAGACCCAGGCCACAGGCCACTAAACTATGCCTAAAATGTGGAAACTAAACCCACTGACCACCTGAGCCTAAAACCATAAAATTCAGACCATGAGGCAGCTCAGGCCCACCCTGATCACTGGTGACCTACCCTAGGCAACTGAGCCCAAGCCTTACCTTGGCTTAAAGCTAAATAAAAACACTAAACCTAAACCTTTCTGACCACACAAAACTGATCATGAAACAAATAAAACTTAAACCTAAACTAAATAAATTGGGAAAATAAAATAAAGAAATAAACCTAAACCTAAAAAAAATCAAATAAAATAAAAACCTAAACTAAAACCTAATCCTAAACCTTAAAATAAAATAAAATAAACTAATCAAAATAAAATAGAATAGAATAAACAAAAACCCAAACTAAACTAAAAAAATATAAACCTAAATAAAATAAAAACTAAATGGAAAATAAAATAAAATAAATCTAAAATTAAATAAAAACTAAATGAAAACCTAAACCTAAAATATAAATAAAATAAAATAAACTTAAGCTTAAACTAAGATAAACTAAACTAAAATAAATAAAACCTAAAACTAAACATAAAGTAAATAAAATAAAATAAACTAAAAAAACAAAACCTAAAAATATTTCTAAAATAAAAAGTTAAAATCTAAACATAAAAAATAAAATTAAAACCTAAACATAAACCTAAAAATAAAAAAAATTAAACCTATACTTAAAAATTAAAATAAAAAAAACTCAAATAAAAAATAAACTTAAACCTAAACCTAAACCTAAAAAATAAACTAAAATAAATAAACCAAAACTAAAATAAATAAACTATACTAAATAAAAAAATAAACCTAAATAAAAATAAAAAATAAAATAAACTTAAATAAATTAAAAATAAACTAAATAAACCTAAACATATCCATTTACTTAATTTTTTTTTAAAAAAAATGACAAACCCTAAATCCTAAACCTAAACCACCTAAACTTAAAACTAAACAAATCATAAATCTAAAGCCCTAAACCCCTAAATCCTAATTCTAAAATCCTAAAAGCATAAACCCTAAAACCCTAAACCCTAAACCATATAAACCAAAAAACCTAAACATAAACTAAATAAAACCTAAAAATAAAATAAATAAAAAAACCAAAACAAAAATTAAATAAAATATAAAACTAACCCTAAAATAATAATAAAATAAACCTAAAATAAAAAATATATATAAAACTAAATAAAAACCTAAACATAATAATAAACCTAAAAATAAAACTTAAAATTAATAAAAAATAAAGCTGAAACCCTAATCTAAATAAAATTAAACCTAAAATAAAAAAGATAAACCAAAACCTAAACATAAATAAACTAAACTAAAATAAATAAAACCTAAGCCTAAACTTAAACATAAACATAAACTAAGATGATAAATAAACTAAAAATAAACTTAAACATAAACTAAAAAATAAAACCTAATGATAGACCTAAAATAAAAATCTTAAACCTAAACCTAAACCTAAAAAAATAAATTAAAATAAAAATAAAACTAAACTAAAAAACAAACCTAAACCTAAACCTAAAAAATAAACTAAAATAAAAGACCTAAACAAAAATAAATAAACCAAAAATAAATAAACTAAATGAAATAAAAATAAAAATAAAAATAAACCTAAATCAAAATAAAAAATAAAATAAAGTGAACTAAGTATAAAATAAACTAAATAAACCTCAACCAATCGGTAGTTAATTTAAAATAATAAAATTTAAAAATTTTAGAAAAAAACCACTAACCTTAAACCCTAAATAAACCCTAAACCCTACCACAACCTAAACCTAAACCCTAAACCCCAAACCCAAGACTAAATCCTAAACTAAACCCCACCCAAATCCTACCTAAACCCTACTACCCCCTAACCCTAAACCTAAACTAAATAAAATATAAGAAAATAAATAAAAAACCTAAACCTAAATAAAATAAAAAACTAAACTAAAACTTAAACATAAACTTAAACCTAAACCTAAAATAAATAACAAAATAAAATAAAAAATAAAAGCTAAAATAAAATAAAATAAATAAAAATCTTAACTATACTAAAAAATAAAATAAACCTAAAAATAAAAAACTTAAATATAATAAAAACTAAAGGAAAAATAAAAATAAAATAAAATAAAATAAAATAAAAACCAAATAAAAAAGTAAACCTAAAAAATAAACTTAAAAATAAAGCTTAAAAAAACCTAAACCCTAAAACTAAACTTAAAATAAATAAACAAAATTAACTAAATTTTATTAAAATTAAACTAAATAAAACCTAAACCTAAAATAAACTAAGCCTAAACCCTAAACTAAATAAAATGAAATAAACTAAAATAAACCTAAACTAAAAATAAGACCTAAAACCTAAAATAAAATAAAAACCTAAACCTAAACCTAAAAAATAAAATCAAACTTAAAACTAAAAATAAAAAAAAAATAAAACTAAACTAAAAATAAACATGAAAAATCCAAAATACACTAAAATAAAAACCTAAATTAAAATAAATAAACTAAACGAAATAAAATAAAATAAACCTAAATAAAAATAAAAAATAAAATGAACTAAAATAAAAAAATAAACTAAATAAACTTAAACCTATTAGTTTACCTAATTTTTTTTAAAAAAAGAACTTAAACCCTAAACCTTAAATCTTAAATCCTAAACCTTAAACCATAAACCATAAACCCTAAAATGAATCCTAAAACATAAACCCTAAACTCCAAACCCTAAAAACCATAAAACCATAAACCCCAAACACTAAACCCTAAACCCTAACCAAAATCCTAAACCCTAAACCTTCCCAAACCTCAAACCCTAAACTAACCCTAAACCCTAAAAACCTAAAAACCTAAACCTAAACTAAATAAAACCTAAAAAGAAAATAAATAAAAAACCTAAACCGAAATAAAATAACAAAATAAAATAAAACAAAAACCTAAACCTAAACGTAAATATAAGATAAAATAAACTTTTAAAACTAACTAAAATTAATAAATTATAACCTAAACTAAAAATAAACTAAACCTATAAATAATAAAATAAAAGTAAACTAAAATAAAAAATAAAATAAACTTAAATTAAAAATAAAATAAAACTTCATAAAATACAAACTAAACCTAAATATAAACCTAAAATAAAACATTAAAATAAATACAAAACCTAAATTAAAAAAACCTAAACCTAAAATAAAAATAAAATAAACCTAAACCTAAACTAAAATAAACTAAACTAAAATAAATAAAACCTAACCTAAACCTAAAATAAACAAAATGTGAACCTAAACCTAAACAAAATAAAATAAAGTAAAGCAAAAATAAACCTAATGCTAAACTAAAAAAATATTAACCTAGAAATAACCTTTAAATAAAATCATGAAACCTAAACCTAAAAAAATAAATACAAACCTAGACCTAAGCCTAAAAATAAAAAATAAAATCTAAAAAAAAAAAAAATAAAATTAAAATCAACTAAAAAGAAAACTAAACCTAAACTTAAACCTAAACCTAAATAAATAAAGTAAAATAAAACCTAAACTAAAATAAAAAATAAAAATAAATAAACTAAACTAAATAAAATAAAAAATAAATCTAAATAAATATATATAAAAAAATAAACTAAAATAAAAATAAATTAAATAAACTAGATAAACTAAACATACTTGGTTTACATTATTTTTTTATTTTAAAAAAAAGAAGTCATAAACCTTAAATCCTAAACCCTAAACCCTAAACCCTAAAAAACCTTAAACCCCACACCCTAAAATCTTAAACCCTAAACCCTAAACCCTAAATAAAAATAAATTATCTAATAAAATAAAATAAATAAATAAATCTAAACCTACCGGTTTACTTATTTTTTTTAAAAAAATGCTAAACCCTAAAAACCCTAAACCTTTAAAACTAAATGCGCTAAAAATATACCTAAATCTTAAAATCAAACCCTAAACTAAAAAATAAAATAAAACTTTGAAGCAAACCTAAACCTAAAAACTTAAACTATAAAATAAACTACTAAAATATAAAACCCTAAACCTAAATAAAAATAAAATAAAATAAAATTCTAAACTGACTGCTTTAATTTTTTTTAAAAAACTTTAAAATACTAAACCAAACCTAAACTTAAACTAAATAAACCTAAAATAAAATATTTAAAAAAACTTACACCTAAATTAAAATAATAACAAAATAAAATAAAACCTATACTAAATCTTACATATAAAAATAAAATAAACTAAACTAAAAAATAAATAAAAAAACTAAACTAATAAAATAAATAAATAAAAAAACCTAAATAAAATAAAAAATGATGTAAAATAAAATTAGAATAAACTTAAAATAAAATAAAATAAAACTAATGAAAAAACCTAAACATAAACTAAATAAAAAATAAAACTTAAAAACTAAACTAAAGAAAACCTAAACATAAAATAAAATAAAATAAACTAAACTAAAATGGATAAACTAAACCTAAACCTAAACTAAAATAAAATAAAATAAAATAAACTAAAATTAACCTAAACTAAACTAAAAATAAATCTTCAAAATAACCCTACCTAAACTAAACTAAAATAAATAAATAAAAACCTAAACCTAAAACTCAAAATAAAAAATAAAACCTAAACATAAAAATACAATAAAATAAAACCCAACTAAAAATAAACTTAAACCTAAACCTAAACCTGAAAATAAACTAAAATACAAAACTTAAAATAAAATAAATAAACCTAAAACAAATGTGCTAAACTAAATAAAATAAAAAATAAACTAAAATAAATAAAAAAACTAAATAAACCTAAACCTATTAGTTCACTTTTTTTAAAAATAAACCATAAACCCTAAACCTAACCCTAAACCTCTTAACCCTAAAACAACCTAAACCTAAAAAAACCTACTAACTAACTAGCTAAACCCAAATCTTAAAACCCTAAATCCTAAAAAATGTTAAAAAACCCTAAACCTTAAACCTTAAACACTAAACAAACCCAAACCTAAACCTAAAGTAACTAAATATATTAACAAATAAACCTAAACCCTAAAACCTAATAAACCTAAACCTGAACCTAAACCTAAACTTAAACCCTAAGAATGGGTAGAACCTTGATGACAGGAACATCACCATCAACCAGGCTCAATCTAGATCTTATGGTGGAGGCGAAGGTGGAGGTGGCGGTTATCGCAGTGGTGGTGGGAGATCTGGAGGTGGTGGTCGGAGCAATGGTAGTTATGGAGGTGAGAGGACAGACGGAGGTTACAACCGTGGTCATGGTGGAGGGAGAGATCGGGGATACGATGGTGGATTTTTCTACCCGAGAGGCTGGGGGGTTCTGATGGGAACCGGAGAAACTGAAGAATGGTTGTTCTGATCTGCTACTTGTGGAACTGCATCTTTACAATAAAGACAGTTCAAGTTATCTAGGTTTCTTGATTTTCTCTATGTGTCCTCATTTTTTATCAATGTCATCCCTTGTGTCTTAGAAAACTTGGTGTGTTACTTGGTTGATGAAATTGAAAAGAAGAAATGTTGAATCTAATATTATTCTTTATTAAAAAAAATAAAAATCTAAGCCCTAAACTAAAACTTGAACCTTAAACCAAATATGTAAACCCTAAACTCTAAAATCGCTAAACACTAAACCCTAAACCCTAAAACCTAAATCCTAAAACCCTATACCATAAACCCAAAACCTAAAACCCTAAAATCTAAACCCTAAACCCTAAATAAAAATAAAAAATAAAATAAACTAAAATAAATAAAAATTAGACTAAATAAACTAAATAAACCTAAACCTATTGATTTACATAATGTTTTTTAAAAAAAACCTAAACCCTAAATCCTAAAAACCCTAAACCCTAAAGCTTAAACACTAAACCCTAAATCTTAAACCCAAAAACACTAAACCCTAAACTCTAAACCCTAAACCCTAAACCCTAGACCCTGAAAAGCTTAAAACCTAAACCTAAACTAAATAAAAGCTAAAATATATATATATTAAAAAACCAAAACCTAAACTAAAACCTAAATCTAAACCTAAAAATAAAATAAAATAAACTAATAAAAGTAAACTAAAATAAAATAAATAAAACCAAAATGAAATTAAAAATAAAATAAAGTGAAGAATAAAAAGTTAAAGAAAATAAAACTAAACATAAAATAAAATAAAATAAACCTAAAATAAAATAAAATAAAATTAAATAGAAACCTAAACCTAAAAAATAAAGAATAAAATAAAACCTAAAATAAATAAAAAAACATAACATAAACCCTAACTTAGAAAAATGTAAACCTAAATAAAAGTAAATTAAGTAAAATAAAATCTAAAAAAAAACCCTAAACCATAAAAACCATAAAGAAAATAAAACATAAACCAAATTAAATAAAACTTAAAAATAAAATAAATAAAAAAACCTAAACCAAAATAAATAAAATAAAATAAAATAAAATATAAACTAAAACTTGAGCCTAAACTTAAAACCCTAAACCATAAACCCTAAAATCCCCAAACCCTAAATCTTAATCCCTAAAAAGCTAAAAACCTAAACCTAAACTAAATAAAACATAAAAATAAAATAAATAAATAAAATCTAAACCATAATAAAATAAAAACATAAACTAAAACATTAACCCAAACCTAAACCTAAACCTAAAATTAAAAAGAAAATAAAATAAAAATTTAAAACTAAACCAAAATAAAATAAATTAAAACCAAACTAAACTAAAATAAAAACTAAATAATAAAAAACTAAAATAAAATAAAATAAAATAAACCTAAAATAATATAAAAAAACTAAATAAAACCTAAACCTAAAAACAAACCTAAAATAAAAATAAATAAACCCTAAACCAAAAACTAAACCTAAAATAAAATAAACTAAACTAAAATACTAAACTAAAATAAATAAAATCAAAACCTAAACTTAAAATAAACTAAACCTAAACCTATACTTAAACTAAATAAAATAAAATAAACTAGAAATAAACCTAAATATAAACTAAAAAAATAAAACCTAAAATAAACCTAAAACAAACACCTAAAATCTAAACCTAAAAAAAAACTAAACCTAAACCTAAAAATAAAAATAAAACCTAAATTTAAAAGTAATAAAAAAATAAAATTAATCTAAAGAATAAACCTAAAGCAAACTTAAAATTAAACTAAAATGAAAATCAAACTAAAATAAATAAACTTAAAATAAATAAACAAACTAAATTAAAATAAAATTGCATCTAAATAAAAATAAAATAATATAAACTATAAAAAATAAAAAATAAACTGATAAACCTAAACCTACTAGTTTACTTAATTTTAAAATAATTAAAAAAACCCTAACCCTAAACCCTAAATCCCTAAACCCTAAACAATAAACCCTAAAGCTAAAACAAAAACCACAAAACCTAAACCCTGAAAAAAAAGGAGAAAAATAAAAAAGAAAATAAAACCCTAAACCTTAAACCCTAAAAGTTACAACCCTAAACCCTAAATCCTAAACCCCAAACACTAAACCATACACTAAAGTAACTAAATTAATTAAAAATAAACCTAAACTTTGAAACCTAATAAACTTAAACCCTAAAAAATGGGTAGAATCATGATGGCAGGAACATCACCGTGAACCAAGCTTCAGGTCAGATCCGGTGGGTGAAGGTGAGAGGCGGTGATTATTGTGGTGGTGGTGGGGATTTAGAGGTCTTGGTGGATATGAAAGGTGTCGAGCAATGGTGGTTATGGAAGCGGAGGAGCCAGAGGTTACATCTGTGGTGGTGGAGGAGGGAGAGATCGAGGATATGTGGGTGGATCACGCTTTCGAGATCGAGGGTGGTTTTGATGGAAATGGAAAGAAGAAACGGCCCGATCCAGCTGCTTATAGAACTGTGTCTTTATAGTAGAGACAGTTCTAGTTATCCAAGGCTTTTGATTTGCTCTATGCTTGCTCATTTTTTACCCATTTTTGATCTATGTCATCGCTTGTGTCTTAGAAAATTTGGTGTGTTACTTGGTTCATGAAATGGAAAAGAAGAAATGTTGAATTCTACTTTATTCTTTGTTAAAAAAATACCTAAACCCTAAAAAAAACCTAAACCCTAAACCCTAAACCCTAAAATCCTAAACCAAACTAAACCTAAACCCCCCCCCCAAACTCCAAACTTTAAACCTAAACTAACCATCATAAACCTTAAAAGTTAAAAACCTAAACCAAAATAAATAAAAGAAAAACATAAACTAAAACCTGAACCTAAACCTAAACCTAAACCTATACTTAAAAAGAAAATATAATAAAAATTAAAAACTAAACAAAAATAAAATAAATAAAAACCTAAACTAAACTAAAAAATAAAAAACCTAATTAAAATAAATACTAAACCTAAAATAAATATAAAATAAACCTCAAATAAAATAAAATAAATACTAAATAAAAACCTAAACATAAAAAATAAACCAAAAAATAAAACATAAATATAAATTAAAAATAAAACTTAAACTACTAAAAAAAAAAACATAAACTAAGATAAAAATAAAATAATCCTAAACATAAACTAAAATTAACTAAACTAAAAAGCAACAGCTTAAACTTACTTAAAATAAACTAAACCTAAACCTAAACCTAAACTAAATAAAATAAAATAAACTAAAAATAAACTTAAACTTAAACTAGAAAATAAAAACTAAAATAAACCTATAATTAAAACCAAAACCTAAACCTAAAAAAAATAAAACATAACTAAAATCTAAAATAAAAAAAATATAATCTAAACATAAAATATTAAATTAAGTTAAAAAAAAACTAAAAATAAAACTAAACCAAAACTTAAATGTAAAATAAACTAAAATAAAAACCTAAATAATAATAAAATTAAATTAAACTAAATAAATAATAATAAACCTAATAAAAATAAAAAATAAAATAAAGTAAAACAAATAAAAATAAACTAAATATAATAAAATTAAAACTAAACTAAACTAAAATAATAGAAAATAAAAAATAAAAAAAAAATAAAATAAAAAATAAAACATACTAAATACAAAATAAAAGCTAAAAATAAAATACCTAAATAAAATAAAACCTATACATAAAATAAAAATAAACTAAACTTAATGTAAACTAAATTGAAAACTAAATAAAAACCTAAACCTAAAAAATAAACCTAGAAATAAATAAAAAATAAAGCATAAACCTATCTAAAAAAAATTGAACCTAAAATAAATAAAATAAAATAAACCTAAACCTAAATTAAACTAAACTAAACTAAATAAAACCTAAACCTAAACCCAAAATTAAACATAAACCCTAAGATACATAAAATAAAAAATAAAACCTAAAATAAACTAAACTAAAAAAAAAAATAACTAAAGGAAATTAATTAAAAATAAAATAAACTAAATAAAAATATAAAATAAACTAAAACCTATGGGTTTTGTTTAATTTTGCAACAAAAAATCCTAAACTCACCCCAATCCTAACCCAGGCTCTAAACTCTAAAACCCACTGAGCCTGACTGCCACTAAACCTAAAACTTACCACTCCCCTAAACCACTCCCCAGGCCTTAAACCCACTCACCCTACCCTGAGCCACTGAGCTGACTGACCCTAAACTGAGCTTGACTCCTAATCAGCTGACCTTACTACTAAACCCTAAACCCTGACCCTAAAACCTCTAAACCCATCTCTAAGATCCTAAAAATAAAAATCCTAAAAACCAACAAAATAAAAAAAAAAATAAAATAAATAAATAAATAAAACTGAAGCTTAAATAAAATAAAATCTAAACTACCAAAAAAAACCTAACCTAAAATGAATTAAAATAAAATAAATAATAACCTAAACTAAACTAAAAAATAAATAAATGTAAGAATAGAAACTCAAATAAAATAAAATAAACTAAAATAAACCTAAATATAAACTAAAAAATAAAACCTAAAAATAAACCTAAAACAAACACAAAATTTAAACCTAAAAAAAATAAAATAAAAAACTAAACCTAAAATAAAATAAAAAATAAATCCTAAATCTAAAAGTAATAAGGAAAAAAATAACTAATCTAAAGAATAAACGTAAAGCTTAACCTAAACTTAAAATTAAACTAAAATGAAAATCCAAACTAAAGAAATAAACCTAAAATAAATAAACTAAACAAAATAAAAATAAAATTGAACTTAAATAAAATAAAAATAATATAAACTAAAAAAATAAAAAATAAAGATAAACTAAACCTACTAGTTTACTTAATTTTAAAATAATTAAAAAAACCATAACCCTAAACCCTAAATTCCTAAACCCTAAAGCAGTAAACCTAAAACTAAACCAAAACCCAAAACCCTATGAAAAAAAGGAAAAAATAAAAAGAAAATAAAACACTAAACCTTAAACCCTAGAAACTACAAACCTAAACCCTAAACCCCAAACCCTAAACCTAACACTAAGTAACTAAATTAATTAAAATTAAACTAAACTTTGAAACATAATAATCTAAACCCTAAAAAATGGTTATAATCATGATGGCGGGAACATCACCTTCAACTCGGTCCCAGATCTGGGTGAGGCGAGGCGGTGATTATCGCAGTGGTGGTGGGGGATCTAGAGGTGGTTTTGATGGGAAATGGAGAAAGCGAAACGGCCATCCATTTCGCTTATAGAGCGTCTTTATAGTAGAGACAGTTCTAGTTATCCAGGGCTTTTGATTTGCTCTACGCTTCCTCATTTTTTACCCATTTTTGACGTATGTCATCGCTTGTATTTTAGAAAATTTGGTTTGTTACTTGGTTCATGAAATCGAAAGAAGAAATGTTGAATTCAACTTTATTCTTTGTTAAAAAACCTAAACCCTAAACAAAACCTAAACCCTAAACCCTAAAACCCTAAATCCCTAAACCCTAAACCTAAACCACAAAGCTAAAACTAAACCTTAAACCCCAAAAAACTTTAAACCCTAAACTAACCTAAACCATAAACCTTAAAGTTAAAAACTAAACCAAAATAAATAAAGAAAAACATAAACACAACCTAAACTAAACCTAAACCACTTAAAAGATATAATAAAATTAAAACTAAACAAAATAAATAAAATAAAAGAAACTATAAAATAAAAATAAAACCTTAAAATAAATACTAAACCTAAAATAAATATAAAATAAACCTCAAATAAAATAAAATAAATACTAAATAAAAACCTAAACATAAAAAATAAACCAAAAAATAAAACATAAATATAAATTAAAAATAAAACTTAAACCCTAAACTAAAACATAAACTAAGATAAAATAAAATAATCCTAAACATAAACTAAAATTAACTAAACTAAAATAAGCAACCAAACTTAAACTTAAAATTTAATCTAAACCTAAACTTAAAATAAAATAAAATAAACTAAAAATAAACTTAAACTTAAACTAGAAAATAAAAACTAAAATAAACCTATAATTAAAACCTAAAACCTAAACCTAAAAAATAAAAATAAAAACATATATCTAAAACTAAAAATAAAAAATATAATCTAAACATAAAATATTAAATTAAGTTAAAAAATACTAAAAAATAAAACTAAACCAAAACTTAAATGTAAAAAATAAACTAAAATAAAAAACCTAAATAAAAATAATTTTAATAAAATTAAATAAACTAAACTAAATAAAATAATAATAAACCTAATAAAAAAATAAAAAATAAAATAAAATTAAAACAAATAAAATAAACTAAATATAATAAAATTTAAAACTAAACTAAACTAAAATAATAGAAAATAAAAAATAAAAAAAAACTAAAAAATAAAAAATAAAAACCTAAACTAAGCTACAAAATAAAATAAAGCTAAAAATAAAATACTTAAATAAAATAAACCTACACATAAAATAAAATAAACTAAACTTAATGTAAACTAAATTGAAAACTAAATAAAACCTAAACCTAAAAAATAAACCTAGAAATAAATAAAAAATAAAGCATAAAAACCCTTAAAAAAAAATTGAACCTAAAATAAATAAAATAAAATAAACCTAAACCTAAATTAAACTAAACTAAACTAAATAAATAAAACCTAAACCTAAACCCAAAATAAACTAAACATAAACCCTAAGATACATAAAATAAATAAAACCTAAAATAAACCTAAACCTAAACCAAAAATAAAATAACTAAAGTAATTAATTAAAATAAAAATAAACCTAAATAAATATAAAATAAACTAAAACAGACCTATGGGTTTTGTTTAATTTTGACAAATCTAAACCACCTTAATCTGAGCACTAAACTCTCTCACCCCACCTTACTAAACTGACCAAACTGACCTACACTAACTTTACCTACCCACCCCAGGCCACACCCACCACTAGGCTCATAAACTAGCCACAGCTGAGCCCTACCACTGAGCCTGAGTTTGACCATAAATCACTGATCTGACCACTGACACCCAGACCACAAAACTAAACCCTAAACAAGACCCTCTCTAAAATTTTGTGCAGAGCTCTAAGATCTACCAAGATCCTAAACCACTGAGCAATAAAACTAAAATAAAATAAATAAATAAACTCTTAAATAATCTAGCTAATACCAACTCTAAAATGAATTAAAATAAAATAAATAATAACTAAATAAAATAAATGTAAGAATAGAAAACTCAAATAAAATAAAATATAAATAAACCTAAATATAAACTAAAATAAAACCTAAAATAAACCTAAAACAAACACTAAAATTTAAACCTAAAAAATAAAATAAAAAAAAACCTAAAATAAAATAAAAATAAATCCTAAATCTAAAGTAATAAGGGAAAAATAACTAATCTAAAGAATAAGCGTAAAGCAACTAAACTTAAAATTAAACTAAAATGAAAAATCAACTAAAAGAAATAAACCTAAAATAAATAAACTAAACAAAATAAAATAAAATTGAACTTAAATAAAAATAAAAATAATATAAAAAAAAAAAATAAAAATAAAGTGATAAACCTAAACCTTGGTTTACTTAATTTTAAAATAATTAAAAAAACCATAACCTAAACCCTAAATTCCTAAACCCTAAACAATAAACCCTAAAGCTAAACCCTAAAACCCTAAACCCATGAAAAAAAGGAAAAAAATAAAAAAAGAAAATAAAAACTAAACCTAAACCTACTGAAACTAAACCCTAAACCCCAAACCCACCCAAACCTAAACAAAACTAAATTAATTAAAAATTAAACCTAAACTTTGAAACATAATAATCCTAAACCCTAAAAAATGGTTATAATCATGATGGCAGGAACATCACCTTCAACCAAGCTCAGTCTAGATGGTGGAGTTGAAGGCAGAGGCGGTGATTATCGCAGTGGTGGTGGGGGATCTAGAGGTGGTTTTGATGGGAAATGGAGAAAGAAACGATCCATTGCTGCTTATAGAGCGTGTCTTTATAGTAGAGAGCTTCTAGTTATCCAGGGCTTTTGATTTGCTCTACGCTTCCTCATTTTTTACCCATTTTTGACGTATGTCATCGCTTGTATTTTAGAAAATTTGGTTTGTTACTTGGTTCATGAAATCGAAAAGAAGAAATGTTGAATTCAACTTTATTCTTTGTTAAAAAAAACCTAAACCCTAAACAAAAACCTAAACCCTAAACCCTAAACCCTAAAATCCTAAACCCTAAAACCCTAAAAAAACCTAAACCCAAACCCCACTTTAAAACTAAACCATAAACCCAAGTTAAAACCTAAACCAAAATAAATAAATAAAATAACACTGACCCTAAACTAAACCTATACTTAAAAAAAATATAATAAAAATTAAAACTAAACAAAAATAAAATAAATAAAAACCTAAACTAAACTAAAAAATAAAAAACCTAATTAAAATAAATACTAAACCTAAAATAAATATAAAATAAACCTCAAATAAAATAAAATAAATACTAAATAAAACTAAACATAAAAATAAAAAAATAAAACATAAAATATAAATTAAAAATAAAACTTAAACCCTAAACTAAAAAAACATAAACTAAGATAAAATAAAATAATCCTAAACATAAACTAAAATTAACTAAACTAAAATAACGAACAACCCAAACTTAAAAACTTAAACTAAACCTAAACCTAAACTAAATAAAATAAAATAAACTAAAAATAAACTTAAACTTAAACTAGAAAATAAAAACTAAAATAAACCTATAATTAAAACCTACCTAAACCTAAAATAAAAAATAAAACATATATCTAAAACTAAAATAAAAATATAATCTAAACATAAAATATTAAATTAAGTTAAAAATACTAAAATAAAACTAAACCAAAACTTAAATGTAAAAATAAACTAAAATAAAAAACCTAAATAAAATAATTTTAATAAAATTAAATAAACTAAACTAAATAAAAATAATAATAAACCTAATAAAAATAAAAAATAAAATAAAGTAAAACAAATAAAAATAAACTAAATATAATAAAATTAAAAAAAAAACTAAAACTAAATAAAATAATGAAAATAAAATAAAAAACTAAAAATAAAAAATAAAACCTATACTAAGCTACAAAATAAAATAAAGCTAAAAATAAAATACCTAAATAAAATAAAACTACACATAAAATAAAAAATAAACTAACTAAAATTTAAATTGAAAACTAAAAAAACCTAAACCTAAAAATAAACCTAGAAATAAATAAAAAAAATAAAGCATAAAATACTATCTTAAAAAAAATTGAACCTAAAATAAATAAAATAAAATAAACCTAAACTAAATTAAACTAAACTAAATAAAATAAAACCTAAACCTAAACCCAAAATAAACTAAACATAAACCCTAAGATACATAAATAAAAAAAATAAAACCTAAAATAAACCTAAACTACCTAAAAAAATAAAATAACTAAAGGTAAAATTAAAATAAAAAAATAAACTAAATAAATATAAAATAAACTAAACAAACTTATGGGTTTTTTTTAATTTTGACAAAATCCTAAACCCTAAAACCTTAATCCTAAACACTAAACTCTAAACTCTAAACCCCAAACCTTAAAACCACTGAGCACTCCACCTAAACACTACCACTAAACCCCAGGCCACAGACCCCACCTTAAACCCTACTCTAAACCCTCCCTAGCCACAAACTGAGCCTACCTAAACCTAAATTTGGGCCATAAACTCACTAATCTGACACTCCACCACCACACCCTAAAACCCTGACCACTAAACCACCCTAAACTCTAAACCCTTTGGGTGCCCTCAGATCCTAAAACCTAAAATCCTAAAAACCTTAACCAAAGCTTAATAAAAACTAAAAATAAAATAAATAAATAAAACCTAAACTTAAATAAAATAAAATCTAAACCTAAACCTAAAAACCTTAACCTAAACCTAAAAATGAATTAAAATAAAATAAATAATAACCTAAACTAAACTAAAAAATAAAATAAATGTAAGAATAGAAAACTCAAATAAAATAAAATAATAACTAAAATAAACCTAAATATAAACTAAAAAATAAAACCTAAAATAAACCTAAAACAAACACACAAAATTTAAACCTAAAAAATAAAATAAAAACTAAACCTAAAATAAAAATAAAATAAATCCTAAATCTAAAAGTAATAAGGAAAAAATAACTAATCTAAAGAGCGTGAAACAACCTAAACTTAAAAATTAAACTAAAATGAAAAATCCAAACTAAAAGAAATAAACCTAAAATAAATAAACTAAACAAAATAAAAATAAAATTGAACTTAAATAAAAATAAAAATAATATAAACTAAAAAAAATAAAAAATAAACTGATAAACCTAAACCTACTGGTTTACTTAAAAATAATTAAAAAAAACCATAACCCTAAACCCTAAATTCTAAACCCTAAGCAGAAAAACAAAACTAAACCCAAACCCTAAACCATGAAAAAAAGGAAAAAATAAAAAAGAAAATAAAACACTAAACCTTAAACCCTAGAAGCTACAACCCTAAACCCTAAACCCTAAACCCCAAACCCTAAACCTAACACTGAAGTAACTAAATTAATTAAAAATTAAACCTAAACTTTGAAACATAATAATCCTAAACCCTAAAAAATGGTTATAATCATGATGGCAGGAACATCACCTTCAACCAAGCTCAGTCTAGATCTGGCGGTGGAGCTGAAGGCAGAGGCGGTGATTATCGCAGTGGTGGTGGGGGATCTAGAGGTGGTTTTGATGGGAAATGGAGCGAAGAACGATCCGAGCTGTGCTTATACGTGTCTTTATAGTAGAGCAGTTCTAGTTATCGAGCTTTTGATTTGCTCCTTCCTCATTTTACCCATTTTGACGTATGTCATCGTATTTTAGAAAATTTGGTTTGTTACTTGGTTCATGAAATCGAAAAGAAGAAATGTTGAATTCAACTTTATTCTTTGTTAAAAAAAACCTAAACCCTAAACAAAAACCTAAACCCTAAACCCTAAACCCTAAAACCCTAAACCCTAAACCCTAAACCCTAAAGCCTAAACCCTAAAAACCCTAAACCCCAAACTAACACTAAACCCAAACCAAACCATAAACCCTTAAAGTTAAAAACCTAAACCAAAATAAATAAAAGAAAAAAAAACATAAACTAAAAACCTAAACTAAACCTAAATACTTAAAAGAAAATATAATAAAAATTAAAACTAAACAAAATAAAATAAATAAAAACCTAAACTAAACTAAAAAATAAAAAACCTAATTAAAATAAATACTAAACCTAAAATAAAAATAAAATAAACCTCAAATAAAATAAAATAAATACTAAATAAAAACCTAAACATAAAAAATAAACCAAAAAATAAAACATAAATATAAATTAAAAATAAAACTTAAACCCTAAACTAAAAAAAAACATAAACCTAAGATAAAAATAAAATAATCCTAAACATAAACTAAAATTAACTAAACTAAAATAAACGAACCTTAAACTTAAACTTAAAATAAACTAAACCTAAACCTAAACCTAAACTAAATAAAATAAAATAAACTAAAAATAAACTTAAACTTAAACTAGAAAATAAAAACTAAAATAAACCTATAATTAAAACCTAAAACCTAAACCTAAAAAATAAAAATAAAAACATATATCTAAAACTAAAAATAAAAAATATAATCTAAACATAAAATATTAAATTAGGTTAAAAATACTAAAAATAAAACTAAACCAAAACTTAAATGTAAAAATAAACTAAAATAAAAAAAACCTAAATAAAATAATTTTAATAAAATTAAATAAACTAAACTAAATAAAAATAATAATAAACCTAATAAAAATAAAAAATAAAATAAAGTAAAACAAATAAAAATAAACTAAATATAATAAAATTAAAAACTAAACTAAACTAAAATAATAGAAAATAAAAAATAAAAAAAACTAAAAAATAAAAAATAAAAACCTATACTAAGCTACAAAATAAAATAAAGCTAAAAATAAAATACCTAAATAAAATAAAACCTACACATAAAATAAAAATAAACTAAACTTAATGTAAATTGAAAACTAAATAAAAACCTAAACCTAAAAAATAAACCTAGAAATAAATAAAAAATAAAGCATAAACCCTATACTAAAAAAAAATTGAACCTAAAATAAATAAAATAAAATAAACCTAAACCTAAATTAAACTAAACTAAACTAAATAAATAAAACCTAAACCTAAACCCAAAATAAACTAAACATAAACCCTAAGATACATAAAATAAAAATAAAACCTAAAAATAAACCTAAAACCTAAACCTAAAAATAAAATAACTAAAGTAAGCTAATTAAAATAAAAAAACCTAAATAAAATATAAAATAAACTAAACAAACTAAACCTATGGGTTTTGTTTAATTTTGACAAAACAAATCTAAACCCTAACCAATCCTACACTAAACTCTCTCAAACCCCCCAACCACCCAACCCACTCCTAAACCTGCCTAAACCTACTTAAACCTAAACCTTCCCTCCCCACCTTCCCTAAACTCACTAACCCTAACCACTAAAGCTAAACCCTAAACCACACCTTTGACCATAAACTCCTATCAAACCTCACTACCCTACCACAACCCTAAACCCTAAACCACAAACCCTAAACTCTAAACCTTTGGTGTGCAAACTCTAAAATCCTAAAACCAAATCCAAAACCTAAAGCAATAAAGAAACTAAAAAATAAAATAAATAAATAAAACCTAAACTTAAATAAAATAAAATCTAAACCTAAACCAAAAAACCTTAACCTAAACCTAAAAATGAATTAAAATAAAATAAATAATAACCTAAACTAAACTAAAAAATAAAATAAATGTAAGAATAGAAAACTCAAATAAAATAAAATAAACTAAAAATAAACCTAAATATAAACTAAAAAAATAAAACCTAAAAATAAACCTAAAACAAACACCTAAAATTTAAACCTAAAAAAATAAAATAAAAAACTAAACCTAAAAATAAAAATAAAAAATAAATCCTAAATCTAAAAGTAATAAGGAAAAAAATAACTAATCTAAAGAATAAACGTAAAGCTTAACCTAAACTTAAAAATTAAACTAAAATGAAAAATCCAAACTAAAAGAAATAAACCTAAAATAAATAAACTAAACAAAATAAAAATAAAATTGAACTTAAATAAAAATAAAAATAATATAAACTAAAAAAAATAAAATAAAATAAACCTAAACTCTTGGTTTACTTAATTTTAAAATAATTAAAAAAACCATAACCCTAAACCCTAAATTCTAAACCCTAACAAGAAACCCAAGCCTAAACCCTAAAACCCTAAACCCTATGAAAAAAAGGAAAAAAATAAAAAGAAAATAAAACACTAAACCTTAAACCCTAGAAGCTACAACCCTAAACCCTAAACCCTAAACCCCAAACCCTAACACTAAGTAACTAAATTAATTAAAATTAAACCTAAACTTTGAAACATAATAATCTAAACCCTAAAAATGGTTATAATCATGATGGCAGAACATCACCTTCAACCAAGCTCAGTCTAGATCGGGTGGAGGCAAGCGGTGATTATCGCATGGTGGTGGGGATCTAGAGGTTTTGATGGGAAATGGAGCGAAGAACGGCCCTGATATAGAGCGTGTCTTTATAGTAGAGGCAGGTTAGTTATCCACTTTTGATTTGCAGCTTCCTCATTTTACCCATTTTTGACGTATGTCATCGTATTTTAGAAAATTTGGTTTGTTACTTGGTTCATGAAATCGAAAGAAATGTTGAATTCAACTTTATTCTTTGTTAAAAAACTAAACCCTAAACAAAACCTAAACCCTAAACCCTAAACCCTAAAATCCCAAACCCTAAACCCTAAACCCTAAAGCCTAAACCCTAAACCTTAAACCCCAAACCCCAAACTTTAAACCCTAAACTAACCCTAAACCATAAACCCTTAAAAGTTAAAACCTAAACCAAAATAAATAAAGAAAACATAAACTAAACACGAACCCTAAACCTAAACTTAAAAGAAAATATAATAATTAAAAACTAAACAAAATAAAATAAATAAAACCTAAACTAAACTAAAATAAAAAACCTAATTAAAATAAATACTAAACCTAAAATAAATATAAAATAAACCTCAAATAAAATAAAATAAATACTAAATAAAAACCTAAACATAAAAAATAAACCAAAAAATAAAACATAAATATAAATTAAAAATAAAACTTAAACCCTAAACTAAAAAAAACATAAACCTAAGATAAAAATAAAATAATCCTAAACATAAACTAAAATTAACTAAACTAAAATAAACGAACCTTAAACTTAAACTTAAAATAAACTAAACCTAAACCTAAACCTAAACTAAATAAAATAAAATAAACTAAAAATAAACTTAAACTTAAACTAAATAAAACTAAAATAAACCTATAATTAAAACCTAAAACCTAAACCTAAAAATAAAAAATAAAACATATATCTAAAACTAAAAATAAAAAATATAATCTAAACATAAAATATTAAATTAAGTTAAAAAATACTAAAAAATAAAACTAAACCAAAACTTAAATGTAAAAAATAAACTAAAATAAAAAAACCTAAATAAAAATAATTTTAATAAAATTAAATAAACTAAACTAAATAAAAATAATAATAAACCTAATAAAAATAAAAAATAAAATAAAGTAAAACAAATAAAAATAAACTAAATATAATAAAATTAAAAACTAAACTAAACTAAAATAATAGAAAATAAAAAATAAAAAAAACTAAAAAATAAAAAATAAAAACCTATACTAAGCTACAAAATAAAATAAAGCTAAAAATAAAATACCTAAATAAAATAAAACCTACACATAAAATAAAAATAAACTAAACTTAATGTAAACTAAATTGAAAACTAAATAAAAACCTAAACCTAAAAAATAAACCTAGAAATAAATAAAAAATAAAGCATAAACCCTATACTAAAAAAAAATTGAACCTAAAATAAATAAAATAAAATAAACCTAAACCTAAATTAAACTAAACTAAACTAAATAAATAAACCTAAAATTAAACCCAAAATAAACTAAACATAAAATAGACATAAAATAAAATAAACCTAAAAAATAAACCTAAAACCTAAACCTAAAAATAAAATAACTAAAGTAAGCTAATTAAAAATAAAAAATAAACCTAAATAAAAATATAAAATAAACTAAACAAACCTAAACCTATAGGTTTTTTTTGTTTAATTTTGACAAAACAAATCCTAAACCCTAAAACCTTAATCCTAAACACTAAACTCTAAACTCTAAACCCCAACCTAACAACCCTAAACCCTACCTGCCTAAACACTAAACCACCCACCTTAAACCTACCCCACCCCAAACTCACCCCCGACCCTAAACCCTAAAGCCTAAACCCTAAACCCTAAACCTAAATTTGACCATAAACTCCCTAATCTAACCCTAACACTAAACCCTAAACCCTAAAACCCTAAAACCCTAAACCACAAAAGAAACTCTACCCTTTTGGCGTGTGCCCAAACTCTAAAATCCTAAAACCTAAAATCCTAAAACCCAGAAGCTTAATAAAACTAAAATAAAATAAAATAAATAAAACCTAAACTTAAATAAAATAAAATCTAAACCCAAAACCAAAACCTTAACCTAAAAAATGATTAAAATAAAATAAATAAATAACTAAACTAAACTAAAAATAAAATAAATGTAAGAATAGAAAACTCAAATAAAATAAAATAAACTAAAATAAACCTAAATATAAACTAAAAAAAATAAACCTAAAATAAACCTAAAACAAACACAAAATTTAAACCTAAAAAAATAAAAAAAACTAAACCTAAAAAAATAAAATAAAAATAAATCCTAAATCTAAAAATAAGGAAAAAATAACTAATCTAAAGAATAAACTAAGCACCTAAACTTAAAATTAAACTAAAATGAAAATCCAAACTAAAGAAATAAACCTAAAATAAATAAACTAAACAAAATAAAAATAAAATTGAACTTAAATAAAATAAAAATAATATAAACTAAAAAAAAATAAAATAAACGATAAACTAAACCTCTGGTTTACTTAATTTTAAAATAATTAAAAAAACCATAACCCTAAACCCTAAATTCCTAAACCCTAAACAGTAAACCCTAAAGCCTAAACCCTAAAACCCTAAACCCTATGAAAAAAAAGGAAAAAAATAAAAAAAGAAAATAAAACACTAAACCTTAAACCCTAGAAGCTACAACCCTAAACCCTAAACCCTAAACCCCAAACCCTAAACCTAACACTGAAGTAACTAAATTAATTAAAAATTAAACCTAAACTTTGAAACATAATAATCTAAACCCTAAAAATGGTTATAATCATGATGGCAGAACATCACCTTCAACCATCAGTCTAGATCTGGTGGAGGCTGAAGCGGTGATTATCGCAGTGGTGGTGGGGGATCTAGAGGTGGTTTTGATGGGAAATGGAGAAACTGAAGAACGACTGATCCGAGCTGCTGCTTATAGAACTGTGTCTTTATAGTAGAGACAGTTCTAGTTATCCAGGGCTTTTGATTTGCTCTACGCTTCCTCATTTTTTACCCATTTTTGATCTATGTCATCGCTTGTATCTTAGAAAATTTGGTTTGTTACTTGGTTCATGAAATCGAAAAGAAGAAATGTTGAATTCAACTTTATTCTTTGTTAAAAAAAACCTAAACCCTAAACAAAAACCTAAACCCTAAACCCTAAACCCTAAAATCCCTAAACCCTAAACCCTAAACCCTAAAGCCTAAACCCTAAACCTTAAACCCCAAACCCCAAACTTTAAACCCTAAACTAACCCTAAACCATAAACCCTAAAAAGTTAAAAACCTAAACCAAAATAAATAAAAGAAAAACATAAACTAAAACCTGAACCTAAACCTAAACCTAAACCTAAACTTAAAAAGAAAATAAAATAAAAATTAAAAATAAAAACCTAAATAAAAATATAAAATAAACTAAACAAACCTAAACCTACAGGTTTTTTTCTTTAATTTTGACAAAACAAATCCTAAACCTTAAAACCTTAATCCTAAACACTAAACTCTAAACTCTAAAAAATAAAAATAAAAACCAAAACCTAAACCTAAAAATAAAAAATAAAACATAAACATAAAAAATAAAATCAAACTAAAAGTCAACTAAAAAATAAACCTTAACCTAAACCTAAACATTAAAAATAAACTAAAATTCAAAACCTAAACTAAAAAAAACATAAAATAAGTAAACAAATCTAAGTAAAAATAAAAAATAAACATAAATAAAAATTTCAATATAATAAACTATAATAAATAAAAAATAAACTAAATAAACTAAATTAACCTAAACCAACTTATTTACTTAATTTATTTTTTAAAAAATCTTAAACCCTAAGCTCACCTTAAACCCTAAACCCTAAAGCCTAAAGCCTAAAAACAACCCTAAAGCCTAAACACTAAACCCTAAATCCTAAACCACAACCCTAACCTACCCTACCCAAAATCTAAACCCTAAACCCTAAACCCTAAAACCTAAACCCTACCCTACCACAAAACCTAAACCTAAACCCAAACTAAATAAAACCTAAAAGTAAAATATAAAAAAACCAAACTAAATAAAATAAAACTTAAACCTAAACCTAAAATAAAATAAAATAATAAAAATAAACTAAAATAAAATAAATAAAAACCAAAACTAAACTAAAAAAATAAAATAAACCTAAAAATGAAAAACCTAAACAAATTAAAAAGTAAACTTAAAATAAAAATAAAATAAAATTAAAAGCTAAACTAAACTAAAATAAAATAAAATAAACATAAAAAATAACCTAAATAAAAGAAAAACTAAACGAAAATTAAAAATAAAATAAACCTTAAAGAAACCTAAAATAAAATAAAATAAAAACTAAATGAACACCTAAACCTAAAAAAAACCATAAAAATAAATCCTCAAAATAAATAAAAAATAAAACCTATACCCTAAACAAAAAAAATCTATACCTAAAATAAAATAAAATAAACAAACTAAAATAAACCTAAACCTAAACAAATATAAATAAAACATAAATTTGCACATAAAATTAACTAAAAAATAAACCTAAACCTAAACCTAAACTAAAAAATAAAACCTAAAATTAAACTTCAAAATAAAAACCTAAAACCTAATCCTAAAAAAATAAAATAAAAACCTAAACCTAAACATAAAAATAAAAAATAAAACCTAAATCTAAAAAATAAACGTAATCTAAAATAAATTAACATAAAATAAAAATAAACCTAAACCTAAAAAATAAATTAAAAAAAATGCAACTAAAAACTAAACGTAAAGCTAAAAAATAAATTAAAATAAATAAACCAAAAATAAATCTACTAAACAAAATAAAAATAAAAATATAATCATAAATTAAAATAAAAAATAAAATAAACTAAAATATATAAAAATAAACTAAATTAACTAATAAACTTAAACATACTAGTTTGGTTAATTTAAAAAAAAAAAACTCTAAGCTAATAAATCCCAAACATTAAACCCTAAATCCTAAACCCTAAACCATAATCCCTAAACCCTAAAAACCATAAACCCTAAACCTTAACCCTAATCCCTAAACCCTAAAACTCTAACCCCTAGATTCCTAAACCCTAAACCCTAAACCCTAAACACTAAATCGTGAACCCTAAACCCTTAAAACCTAAAAACCTAATCTTAAACTAAATAAAACAAAAAAAATAAAATATATAAAAAACCTAAACTTAAATAAAATTAAAAAATGAAATAAAATAAAAACTTAAACTAAAACCTAAACCTAAACCTAAAAGTAATATAAAATAAACTAATCAAACTAAACTAAAATAAAATAAATAAATACCTAAACTAAACTAAAAATTAAAATAAACTTGAGATAGAAAACTTAAATAAAATAAAATTAAACATAAAATAAAAGATATAAACCTAAAATAAAGTAAAATAAAAAAATAAAATAAAACTTAAACATAAAAAAAAAAAAAAAAAAAAATTGAATCCTAAATTAAAAAAAATCCTAAACTTAAAAATAAGATAACTGAAACCTAAATTATAATATAAGCAAAATAAAACCTAAACCTAAACCTAAAATAAACTAAACCTAAACCTAAACCTAAACTTAATAAAATAAAATAAACTAAAATAATCCTAAATCTAAACTAAAAATATAACCTAAAATAAAACCTAAAAATTAAACCTAAAAAATAAAATAAAAACCTAACTTTAAACCTAAAAATAAAAAATAAAACCAAAACCTAAAAATGAAATAAAAAAAATAAAACTATAAAATAAACATAAACCTAAACCTAAACTAAAAATAACCTAAAATAAAATAACCTATATGAAAATAAATAAACATAAAATAAAGAAACTAAACTAAATAAAAAATAAAAAATACACCTAAATAAAAATATATAATAAACTAAATAAACCTAAACCTACCGATTTACTTAATTTAAAAAAAAACCAAAACTCTAAACCTTATATCCTAAACCCTGAACCCCAAACCCCCCAAACCCTAAACCTAAACCTAAAGTAACTAAATAAATTAAAAAATAATCCTAAATCATAAGAATGGGGAGAACCTTCACCGGAGGAACATCACCGTCAACTAGGCTCAGTCTAGATTTGGCGGTGGAGGCGATGGTGGAGGCGGTGGTTATCGCAGTGGTCATGGGGGATATGGAGGTGCTGGTGGATATGAAGGTGGTGGTCAGAGTAGTGGTGGTCATGTAGGAGGGAGAAGCAACGAAGGTTATAGCCATAGTGGTGAAACCCGCTACTCCAGAGGTCAGGGTGGTTCTGATGGGAATTGAAGAATGGTAGATCTGATCTACTTATGAAATAATTATCTTTAGTTTTTGATTGGCTCTATGCATCCTAATATTTTATCTATGTCATCACTTTTGTCATAGAATACTTAGGGTGTTACTTTATTGATGAAATCCAAAAGAATAAATGTTGAATCTGAATTTGTTTCTATTAAAAAAACCAAAAAACCCAAACCCTAAACTAAAACTTGAATCCTAAACCTAAAACCTAAAACCTAAACCCTAAACCCTAAAGCTTAAAAACCTGGGCTTCCCTAAACCTAAAACCATAAACCCATAATCCTACTATAAACCTAAAACCCCGGATAAAAACCCTAAATCCTACCCTGACCTAAACCCTGGTGACCCTAAACCCTGGGCCTGGGCCACAACTATGGGCCTTAGGCTGAGCACTAGGCGTGGGCCCTGAGCCAGCCACTCTGATCCTAGGCCATGGGCCACCTGGGCTCTGAGCCCTGGGCCATTGGGCCACAAAACTGGGCCTAGGCCAAGCCAAGCCTAAACTGAGCTGAGCCAAGCTGGAAAGAGCAGCAAAGATAAAATGATTAAATAAAACCTACTAAGAGCTGAAGACCTAAAATAAGATAAAGATGAAAATGTAAAAATAAATAAAAAACAAATAATTAAAACTACTAAACCATAAAGAAACCTCGACAAAAGAAACCTAAATAAGATACAACTAAGATTACCTAACTAAACTAAAATAAAACATAAAATAAATTTAAAATAAAACCTAAATCCATAAAATAAAATAAAACTTAAACCTAATCAAAATAAAAAAATAAAACCTAAACCTAAAGGGTAAAATAAAATAAAACAACAAAAAAAACAACCTAAATAGAACCTAAAAGGTATGGTAAAATAAAACCTAAAATAAAAAAATAAAACTAAATAAAATAAATAATAAACATAAATAAAATGAAAAAAAAGTAAACTAAAATAAATAAAAAAAATAAACTAAATACTTAAATAAACTAAACCTACCGGGTTTACTTGATTAAAAAATAAAAGCTTTAACCTTAAATCATAAACCTTAAACCTAAACCCTAAACCAAACTCTAAACCCTAACCCCAAATCTAAACCCTAAACCTAAAGCATAAACCCTAAAACCTTAAACCCTAAACTTTTAAATAAACAAACCCTAACCTTAAACCCACCTTAAACTGACCCAAACACTAAACTAAAGTAACTAAATAAATTAAAAAGTAAACTTAAACCCTAAAGTCTAATAAACTTAAACCTAAACCCTAAGAATTGGCAGAACATTACTGTCAATCAGGCTCAGTCTAGATCTAGTTGGTGGATATGGTGCTGGAGGTCGGAGTAGTGCTAGTTAAGGAGGCGGGAAGAGCGATAGAGGTTATAGTCGTGGTGGTGGTGGAGGGAGAGATTAGAGATGTGATAGTGGATTTCGCTACTTGATAGGTGGAGGTTCTAATGGGAACTGGAGAAACTGAAGAATGATCGATCTGATGCATTGCTTATGGAATTGTGTCTTGATAGTAGAGATGATTCTAGTTATTTATGATTTTTGATTTGCTCTATGCATGCTCATTTTTTATGTGTCGCCACTTGTGTCTTAGAAAACTTGGTGTGTTACTTGGTTGATGAAATAGAAAACAAGAAATGTTAAATGAATTTGTTCTTTATTAAAAATACCAAAACCCTAAACTCTAAACTAAAACATGAACCCTAAACCCCTAAACCTAAAACCTAAACCCTAAAACCATAAACCATAAACCTTAAACCTTAAACCCTAACACCCTAAATCATAAAACCTAAACCACAAATACTAAACCCTAAACCCTAAACCCTAAAACCTAAATCTAAATTGAATAAAATCTAAAATAAAATAAATAAAAAACCAAAACCAAAAAACCTAAAAGAAAATAAAATAAAATAAAAAATAAAAATAAAATAAATAAAACCTAAACTAATTAAAAATAAAACCTAAATCAAATTAAAATTAAAACTAAAATAAAATTAAAATAAACTTAAAATAAAAGAAAATAAAAACCTAAACTTAAAAAATAAACAAAAATTAAATAAAAAATAAAACTTAAACCCTAAACTTTTTTAAAAAACCTAAACCTAAAAATAAAATAACCCTAAAAACTAAAATAAATTAAACTAAAATAAAAAAATAAACCAAAACCAAAACTAAAATAAAATAAACTTAAAATTAACTAAACTGGCTAAAAAAACCTCAAAATAAACCTAAAATAAATACCTAAAACCTAAACCTAAAACTAAAATAAAACCTAAACCTAAAACTAAAATAAAAATAAACTTAAACCTAAAAAAAATCCTAAACTAAAATTTAAACTAAAATAAAAAGCCTAAACTAAAATAAATAAACCTAAAAGAAATAAACTAAACTAAATTAAAATAAAAATAAACTAAAATAAAAATGAAAAATAAAATAAACTAAATTAAATAAATATAAACTAAATCAACTAACTAAACCTAAACCTACTTGGTTTTTGATTTTAAAAATATAAAAATATAAAATATATAAAAAATAAAAAATAACCCTAACTAAACCCAAACCACTAAACTAACCTACAACCCAAACCCTAACCCCAAATCATAACACTAAACCCTAAACACTAAATCATAAAACCTACAACCTAAACCCTAAACCAAAAGAAAATTGAGCCTTAAAACCTACACCCTAAAACTAAAAAACTAAACCTAAAGATAAAAAAATAAAAAATAAAAAAATAAACATAAATAAAATAAAATAAAATAAATGAAACCTAAACTAAAACCTAAACCTAATGCTAAACCTAAAATAAAATAAAATAAATAAAATCTAAACTAAACTAGAGAAACAAAATAAACCATAATAAAAACATAAATAAAATAAAACCCAAATGTAAAATAAAACATAAAATAAATAAAACTAAATAAAATTGAAACCTAAAAATAAACCTAAAATAAAACATAAAATAAATAAAAATAAAGACTAAACCCTAAACAAAAAAAAATATCTAAACCTAAAAAATATAAAATATACAAAATAAAACCTAAACCTAAACTAAAATAAACTAAGCTAAAATAAAGAAAAACCTTAACCTAAAATAAACTAAACCTAAACCCTAAACTAAATAAAATAAAATAAACAAAAATAAAGTAAACTAAACTAAAAGTAAAACCTAAAACTATGCTTAAAATAAAAGCGTAAAAAAAAAATAAAATAAAACCAAAACCTAAAATAAAAAATAAAACCTAAACCTAAAAACAAAATAAAAGTAAAACTAAACTAATAAATATAAATTTAAACTTAAACCTAAAGAATAAATTAAAATAAATAAACATGAAAAAATCAACTAAACTAATTAAAATAAAAAAAAACCTAAATAGACAAAAATAAAAACTAAAATAAATAAAATAAACTAAAATAAACATAAACTGGTTTGCTTAATTTTATAAAAACTTAAAACACTACATAAACCTAAATCCTACCACCATAAACCCTACCATAAACCTAACTAAACCCTAAACCCTAAAACCCACCCTAAACTAATCCTAAACCTAGACTCTAAACCCCTAACCCTAATCTCACCCACCACTGACCCTGATCTTTGACACCCTAAACCACAAAAAACTCTAAATCCTAAAGCCTAAAGCCTGACCTGACCCTGACCTAAACCTCAGGCTAACCACTTGATCCTACCTCACTAAACCCTGATGCCTAAACCACAGTCTAAAATAAACCTAAACTAAACAAAATAAACTAAATTAAAATAAATGGGACCTACATACTTAAAATATAAACCTTAAACTGACTAAATAAAATAAAATATGCTAAAAAGTAAACCCACCTAAATTTAAAACCTAAATCCTAAAATAAACCTATGACTTAAATAAAAACTAATCTAAAATAAACTAAAATAAAACCTAAACTAAAATAAATAAACCTAAACAAATAAACTAATATAAATAAATATAAAATAAATTAAAATTAAATAAAATAACTAAAGTAAACTAAATATCTTAAACTTAAAATTGCTTTCTTCAAAATAATAATAAAATAAAACTATAAACCTAAACATAAAAATAAACCTAAAATAAATAAAATAATCCTAAACCCTAATGTAAAACATAAACCCTAAAATAAAATAAACTAAAGTAAAGTAAATAACCTAAGCTTAAAATAAACTAAACCTAAACCCTAAACTATAAACAAATAATAAACTAAACCTAAACTAAAAAATAAAACCTAAAAAATAAACTTAATATAAAAACCTAAAACCTAAACCTAAAAAAATAAAATAAAAACCTAAACATAAACTTAAAAATAAAAAATAAGATGTAAACATAAAAAAATAAAATATAATAAAAACTAAACTAAAAATAAACATAAACCTAAACCTAAACCTAAAAATAAATATAAAAAACCTAAAATAAAATAAATAAATAAATAAAAAATAAACCTAAATTAAGAATAAAACAAAATAAACTAAAATAAATAATAAATAAACTAAATAAACCTAAACCTAAATTAAAAAAAAAACCTAAACCCTAAATCCTAAACCCTAAACCTTAAATCCTAAATGCTAGGCCTTAAACTGATCCACTCCTAAACCACAAACCTAAACCCACCCTACTAAACCAAACTAACCCTACCTAAACTAAACCTAAACCCACAAACCCTAGGCCTAAATCCTAAACCCTAAACCTGACTAATCTAAAAAAAAAATAAAATAAATAAATAAAAACTTAAATAAAATAAAAAACATAAACTAAAACCAAAAAAACCAAAATAAAATAAAATAATTAAGAAAACTAAAATTAAATAAATAAAACCTAAACTAAGCTAAAAAAAACAAAATAAGCCTAAGAATAAAACCCTAAATAAAATAAAACTAAATGTAAAAAATAAAATAAATATAAACCTAAAATAAACCAAAATAAAAAAATAAAATAAAAAATAATCACTAAACCTAAAATTAAACTAGAAATAAAACCTAAAATAAATAAAAAAAAAAAAAAAAAAAAAAACCTAAACCAAAAATAAAAAAAAAATAAACAAACTAAAATTAACCTAAACATAAGCTAAAATAAACTAAACCAAAATAAATAAAACCTAAAACATAAAATAAACAAATCCTAAACCTAAACCTAAAATAAAAAAATAAAACCTAAAAATAAACCTAAAATAAAAACCTAAAACCTAACCCTAAAAAAATAAAATAAAAGCATGACATAAACATAAAATAAAAAAAATATAACCTAAACTTAAAATAAAATAAAATAACTAAAATTGAAACTAAACCTAAACCTAAAAAAAAAACCTAAAATAAACTACAAAACCTAAACTAAAATAAAATAAACTAAATAAATAAACTAAACAATAAATATAAAATAAAATAAACTAAAATAAATAAAATAAACTTAATAAAACAAAAGCCTAAACATAATGTTATGGTTAATTTAAAAAATTAAAACCTAAACCCTATGCGATAAACCCTACTTAGCCCTAAGCCCTACCTAAATCATAAATCCAAACCCTAAACCCTAAACCTACCCTAACACTAAACCCACACTGAGCCCTAAATCCTAACCCTAACCCTAAACCCACCTTAAAGCCTAAATCCTAAACCCTTGACCTAAACCTTAAACACTAAACCCAAATCCTAAAACCTAAACCTAAACTGACTAAATAAATCTTAAAATAAAATAAAATAAAACTTAAACCAAAATAAAATAAAAATAAAATAAAATAAAATTATAACCTAAACCTAAAAAAAAATAAAATAAAATAAAAAAATAAAACTAAACTAAAATAAAAAAATAAAAACCTAAACTAAACAAAAAATAAAAAAACACTAAATAAAATAAAAACTAAACTTAAAATAAAAATAAAATAAACTTAAAACTTAAACATGAATAATAAACATAAAAATTAAACCTAAAACTAAATAAGAAAAACTAAACCCTTAAGTAAAAAAAATCTAATCCCAAAATGTATAAATAAAAAAACCTAAACCTAAACTAAAATAAATATAACCTAAACATAAACCTAAAATAAACTAAACCTAAACCTAAACTTAAACTAAATAAAATAAAATGAATTTAAAATAAACCTAAACTTAAACTAAAAATAAAACCTAAAATAAAACCGAAACCTAAACCTAATAAAATAAAATAAAAACCTAAACTTAAACCCAAAAATTAAATAAATAAAACCAAAAACTAAAAAATAAAAATAAAAATAAAACTAAAATAAAAAATAAGCCTAAACCAAAAAAATAAACTAAAATAGAAACCTAAACTAAAATAAATAAACTTAAAATAAAAATAACTAAACTAAATATAAATAAAACAAACCTAAATCAAAATTAAAGATAAAATAAAATAAAATAAATAAATAAATAAACTAAATAAACTTAAACCAACAATTTACATAACCCAAATAGCCACTAAACCTAAACCTAAAAAAATTAACATTAAACCCTAAACTCTGGCCTTTACAGAGCCCTAGGCCCTAAACCCTAAACCCTGAGAGCCCTAAACCCTAAATCCTACCATCCATAAACCTAAAACTAAACCCTAACAAACCCTGATCAAATCTAAACCCTCAGGCCCACCAACCTAAACCACTAAACCCAAACCTAAACCCTAAACCACAAAACCTAAAACCTAAACCTAAAATAAAGATAAAATAAAACCTAAACTAAAACCTAAACCTAAACCTAAACCTTAACATAACATAAAATAAAAATAATAAAAACTAAAATAAAAATAAAATAAAATCTAAATTAAATAAAATAAACTTGAAATTAAAACCTAAATAAATTTAAAACTTAACATAAAATAAAATAAAATAGCATAAAATAAAATAAAATAAAAAACTATGTAAAAAACCTAAACCTAAAATAAAATGAAAATAAATAAAAACTAAAACTTAAACTTAAAATAAAAAAACCTAAACCTAAAATAAAGAAAATAAAATAAACATAAACCTAAACTTAAGAAAAACTAAACTAAAATAATTAAAACCTAAACCTAAACCTAAAATAAACTAAACATAAACCCTAAACTAAATAAAATAAAATAAACTAAACCTAAACCTAAACTAAAAAATAATACCAAAAAATAAACCTAAAATACAAACCTAAAACCTACACCTAAATAAATAAAATAAAACCTAAACCTATACCTAAGAAAAAAATAAAACCTAAATCTAAAAAATAAAATAAAAATAAAAATAAATTAAAAAATAAACCTAAACCTAAATCTAAACCAAATGCTAAAAAATAAACTAAAATAGAAAAACTTTAAATAAATAAACTAAGCTAAATAAAATTAAAATAAACCTAAATAAAATAAACAATAAAGTTAACTAAAATAAATGAAAAAAATTCAATAAACCTAAACAAACTAGTTTACTTAATTAATTTTTTTTAAAAAAATAAATAATAAATAATACTAAAACCTAAATTATAAACCTACAAAGAAAATAATAACTAAAATCAAATAAAATAAATAAAAACCTAAACTAAACTAAAAAATAAAAAACTGAACTAAAATGAAAACTAAACCTAAAGAAATAAAACAAAATAAACCTAAAATAAATACTAAATGAAAACCTAAACCTAAAAAATAAACCTAAGAGTAAAAAAATAAATCTAAACCCTAAACTAAAAAAAAAAACTAAACCTGAAATAAAAATAAAATAAACTTAAACCTAAAAAATAAAATAAAAATAAAACTAAATAAAAAGTTAAACCAAAACCTTAACCTAAACCTAAAAAATAAACTTAAATAACTAAACCTAAAATAAATAAACTAAACTAAATAAAAAGAAAAATAAACAAAAATTGAAATATAAAAGATAAAATAAACTAAAATAAATGAAAAATAAATGAAATAAAACTAAACCTACTAGTTTAATTAATTTCAAAAAATAATAAAATTTAAAAATTTTAAAGAAAAATTTCTAACCCTAAACCTAAACCAACCTAGGCTTTAAGCATGAGCCTACCTGCCACTGACCCTGAGCTCTGACCCCACAAGGCTCTAGGCCCAACTAAACTCTAGGCCCTGAGCCCTAAGACCTGACCCTGAGCCTGGGTCTTAGCGACCCTCGACCCTGGCCACTGAGCCCAAAGACCCTACCCTAGGCCACACCAGATCTAAAACCTAAAACTTAAAACATAAACCTAAATAAAGTAAAAGAATAAAATAAAACTAAAACCAGATTAAAGTGAAAAAAAATGATAACATAAAACATGAGCTAAACCTAAACTAAACCTAAAAGAAAATAAAATAAAAAAATAAACTAGATAAAATAAATAAAAATCAAAGTGAAATTAAAATAAAACCTAAAATAAGATAAAAAAAACTAAAATAAAATAAAATAAATAAAATAAATAAAAAACTTAAACTTATAATAAACCTAAAGTAAAATCAAAAATAAATAAAAATAAAACTAAACCCTAAATTAAAAAAAAACTAAAATAAAATAAAATAAAATAATAACAACATAAACCTAAAATAAACTAAACCTAAACTAAATAAAATAAAATGATCTAAAATAAACTGGCATTAAAATAAACAATAAAACAAAAAATAAAATAAAACTAAAACATAAACCAAAAAAATAAATAAAATAAACCTAAACCTAATCTAAAGAAAATAAAAATAAAACTCAAACCTAAAATAAAAAAATTAAAATAAACTAAAATAAAGCTTAAACTGAGCCTAAACCATCAAAAGATAAAATAAAATAAATACTAACTAAAATAAAATAAACTAAACTAAATGTAAATTAAAAAAACCTAAATAAAAAAAATAAAATAAAATAAACAAAATAATCATAAAACCTATGGGTTTTCTTGATTTTAAAATAAAAAATAAAAGAAACTCTACAGTAAACCCTAAATGTTAAAACTAACCTAAACCCTAAACTCTAAACCCTAAAACCTAAAAACCTAAACTCTCTACTAATCCTCATAACCTTAACCCCTAAACTCTAAACCCTAAACTAAAACTTTAAACCCTAAGCCCTAAATCCTGAACCCTAAACCCTAAACCCTAATACCTAAAACCTACAACCCTAAACCCTAAACCATAAACAACTAATGTCAAAAAACTCCTCCTCGGCTGTGCTCCCTCTCAATTTTGTGGCGATTTTGTGTTCCTGTGCATTCTCTGCGGTTTGGCCGCATTTTGGGCCACCCCGATTGCAATAGCTATTTTCTTCCTTGTTTGCTTCCCATGGTTGCTTATGTGATTCTCACCGGATCGTTCAATGGCGAAACTCTCCAAACTGCTCATCCGGATGCCAACTTTAACCTCTGATCCTAAAGGTACTCTGGATAATTTTAGCCGTTAATGCGCCTGCTATCAAGTCCTTTAAGGATGCTCTTTCTGGTAAGATCCCTTGCCCTAATGCCTCGGTTAACTTAATTTCAACATCTTTTCATGGATTGCCGGCTGTCATGTGTTCTGACCAGGATGTGGAGAAATTAGCTAAGCCTTTTGAGTTCTCTTTGGTTGGTAAATTCTCTTTAAGGCGCCCTACTCTAAATAATATCGATCTTTCTTCCATAGATTAAAGCTTTCGGGAGTCTTCACTATTGGGCTAATTGATCCTCGACAGATCCTCATTCAATTATCAAATGATTTAGATTATTCTCGTGTCTTTGCTCGTTGCTCCTATTTTGTGTATAATTGTCAAATGCGGCTCTTAAAATGGTCACCCTTATTTGATGTCAAAGAGGAATCCCCTATTGTACCCTTATGGCTTGCATTCCCTAACATGAGAATTCATTATGTTACTCACCAAGTTTTTTTTGCGGTTGGGGCTCTATTTGGTAGACCCCTTCAAATTGATCAAGCCACTACCAAGATCTCCATCTATTGCTTTCGCATTTTGGTTGAGATCGACATTATACCCCAAAGAAATTTGGATTGGTTCAAAAAAATTCGGATATAACCAGAAAGTTGAATTTGAAAACTTCCTTATCTTTTGCTCTCACTGTAAGATCCATGGCCATGATCATTCTGAATGCTTTATTTTACAGCCTAACCTTAAAAAGAATATATCTTAGGACACTAATATCACTCTTGGAAATGGGAAAACCAATAAGTTAGCTTATGTGCCTAAAGCTACTCATAATGGAATTCATCCTGCTTCACCTACCCCTTTATTACCTACTAATTTGTCTAATGGAAGACATTCTGAGCTTGGTATAAATACTACTATTGTGATGTGTGATAAACTACTAGCTTTACTCTACTTGCAATAATTTGGCCTCTCAAGACAAACCTTTTCTTCATTTGAATCTTAATGAAAATCTGAATGGAAATCTTATATTGGATCAAAATAATGTTGATCCTTTAGTTTCAGACCAAAATCTGAATATGCAACATGGCAATGAAAATGTTATTTGTACTATTAATGGTGCAAGAACCTCCCTTTCTACTTCTCTACAGAGTGATACTCAGGTTATCCAAATCTCTCATTCTAACTCTGATATTGAAGAAGGAGAAATCACCACTACTAAAACGATACTACTCCTACTCTAGATATCAAAAACCAATCCCTTTCTGATGGAGATACTTTGGATTCTGATAAGCCTTTCTAAACTATTATTAAAAAATAATCTTATAAAGCCAAAATGACTAATAATAACTTCACTAGAACCACACATTCTTCTCTTACACCTCACAAATAATTTTGTCCTCTTCTCTTCCTTTTTTCCTTTTACATCTCTTATCTTTTCTTTTTTGGCTTTTTATTATGATAAATTTTCTTATTTTGAATATCCAGGTTGTGGGACACTCCTATCCATAGCAGGTGTTACATCAAATTTCTTATTATTATTGAGCCTTTCATTAACTCTTCCAAGATTGCTCATGTTGCTAGATCGCTTGGATTTCAAAATTTCTTTTTCAATCTTAATAATAAAATTTGGTGTTTTTGGAATAATTCTATCATCATTTCCATCATTGATGATCTTGATTAATTGGTTAATGTCAAAATCTCTTTAGGTGAGTTTTTGGCTTTTGGTTCCTTTATCTATGCTTCTTGTAATAGAGCCGGTAGGAACATCCTTTGGAATCATTTAAGAACCTTCGCCTCCTCAGTTAACCTTCTATGGTTGGTTGGGGGTGATTTCAACACTATATTACTTCTTCAAAAAGAAGGGGAGGTTGTTCACCTAACCTCCATTCCATGGAAGACTTCTCTAATATGATTCTAGATTGCAATCTGATTGACATTGGTTTTTTAGGGTCTGATTACACGTGGCATAACTCTAGACTTTGGCAGCATCTTGACAGGACCCTCTTTAATTCTTCATGGATCAATCAATGGCCTCTCACTTCTGTTGAACATTTGAGCAGAACTTTGTCTGATCATGCTCCTCTTTTGATCTCTATCAAAACTCCCCCCCTTAACCCTTCTACTCCCTCAACTTTTCATTTCCAAAACATGTGGACCCAACATGGCAATTTCACTAATGTTGTTTTCACTAATTGGATGGCTCCTGTTCACCCGGATAATTCCGTTAAAGGCATGACTCGGCTTTGGGTTAAGCTCAAAAGGCTTAAACAAAACCTTAATTGGTGGAACAAGCATATTTTTAAAAATCTTTTTACCAATCTTAAAGCTATGGAACAAGTGGTTTGTTCTCTTGAAGAGGCTGTCTTAACTGACCCCAGTAAACTTGATGAGTTGAGCATTGCCAAAGATAGTTTGATTAATTACCAAAATATGGAGGAAACCTATTGGCATCAAAAAGCCGCTAGCAAACATATTGCTGATGGCGACAGAAACACTAGGTACTTCCATGCTATTTGCAATAAACGTAAAGCTCTAAACTCGATTAAGAAAATTAAGAACTTTAATGATGGCTGGATAACTGATAACAATGAAATTAAGGAATCTATCATTCATCACTTTTAAAATTTATTAAATTCTAATCCTTAGTTGAACGCCCTCAACACCCACCTAATCCCTTCCTTGATTAGCAATGAGGATAACCATTTGCTCACTATGCGTCCCTCAGAAGCGAGATTAGTAGTACCCTCAATAGCATGAACACTGATTCTGTTGCTGGCCTTGATGGCTTTATGACTCATTTCTTTCACCATTGTTGGCCTGTTATTAAATCTGATCTTGTTAATGCTGTTATTGATTTTTTTGATGGCAGCTCTATTCTTAGATAATTTTCAAGTACTTCTATTGTCCTTATTCCCAAAACCATCAATCCTGAATCTTGGGGCAATTTTTGACCTATTAGTCTTTGTACCTTTTTCCAAAAACTCATTGCTAAATTAATTAATAATAGGATTAGCCCCTTGCTCCATAAAATCATCTCCCCTAACCAAACTGGTTTCATTAAAAATAGAGCCATATCTGATAATATTCTTCTCGCTCAAGAGCTAGTTCATGACATTGATATCTCTTCCAGAGGAGGTAATATGCTTTTCAAACTGGACATCTCTAAAGCCTTTGACAACCTCTCATGGGATTTCCTCTTTCAAATCTTACATTTGTTTGGTTTCTCTAATAATTTTATCCGGCTTATAAAAAGCTGTATCACTAACGTCACGGTTTTGTTATCTTAAATGGTGAATCCCTTGGCTTCTTTCAAGCCATGGTTTGCGTCAAGGTGATCCTCTTTCTCCTTCTCTTTTATCATTCTTTGTTGAATATCTTTGAGCCTCAATGATCTTTTCATTAAAAAACTTAATATGGATTTTAAAACTCATGGTGGTTTCCCCGTTTCTCATCTTAGCTTTGCTGATGATTTTATAATCTTCTGCAATGCCTCTCTTCAACATGTTAAAACTATTAAGAATCTCTTAAATGATTTTGGCAAAGTTAGTGGTCTCTTCCTTAATGAAAGTAAATGTTGTTTTATTCCCTCAACTAAGATTCCCACCAATAGACTAAATCAAATCTCTAGAATTACTAATTTTAAGCAAAGTCAATTTCCCATTACTTATCTCGGGGCTCCGCTTTATAAAGGCCGGAAAAGATCACATCTTTTTGATGACCTTATTCAGAAAATTTCTAATAAAATCTCGATTTGGGAATTTCATTTACTATCTTTTGGTTGTAGGCTAACCTTGATTAAGAGCACTCTTAATTCCATTCCTTTATATCTCATCCAAACCATTGTGCCGACCATTTCTAGCATCAGAGAATTGGCGTCTTCTAAATAAATTTTTCTGGGGCTCCAACACCTCTTCTAAAAAAATGTACTGGACCTCTTGGTTTAAGAGTTGTGGAAATTTTGATGAAGGTGGTCTTGGTTTTAAATCCATAAAAGAAGCTATCAATGCCTTTTCCTATAAACTCTGGTGAAATTTTAGGAGTAATCATAGTCTATGGGCTAATTTCATGAAAGTTAAATATTGTCAGGGTAAGCACCCCCTCATTTGTCCCTTTAAGCCGAGTGACTCTACTGTGTGGAAAAGACTTTTGCTGGGATCTGAGAATCTTTAATTTTTTGGGGCATTAACTCTGGTGACTCTTTCTTTTGGCAAGATAACTAGAGTAGATGTGGATCCATAGATGACTTACTCTCCACCCATTCCTACTATTAGAGTAAACTCTTTCTGGCATAACAATAAGTGGAATAATAGTAAGCTTGCTGATTTTATCCCTTTTAATTTCTTGAATTTGGTTACTACTCTTCCTATCACTCCTCACAATCAAGATCAGATTCTTTTTAAGCTCTCGCATAATGGTGACTTCAATCTCAAAAATGTTTGGCTCCACATTATAGATACTCATGATTCCTCCTATGTATTCTCCAAAATTTGGAATAACACTATCCCTACTTCTTATTCTGTTCTTACTTGGCGTATTCTGAAAAATTTTATTCTGTTGATTCCTTGTTGTGGGGCAAGGGTTTCATTTACCCTCTAAATGTCAATCTTTGCTTCCATATTGAGAATGTTAATCATGTTTTTTATTAATGGGGTCATTGCTTCTAAACTTTGGATTTGGTATGATGATCTTTTTAACACTCTCAATTTCAATGGCTCTCTTACTTTATATCAACTTCTTGAAATCTACTTTGATAATACTATTAAAGGTCACATTAAAGTTATCATTGCTATCACTCTTATCTAGTTCATATGGATGGACTAATGATGCAAAACACCGTGGGATCCCTATGAACCACGTGAGGATTATTGCTAGAACTAAAACAAAATTTGTGACTTGTTTAAAGCCAATCTCATTCATTACTGAGACAATTCAAAGGTAAATTTGTAATAAATAAACGGCATTGCCGGATGAACCTTCTTGAGAATGATAAGATTGTCTATTGGACCTCTTCATCATATTATTAAAATCATCTTGATGGCTCATCTCTCATAATGGCTCGGTTGTGGTGGCATTTTCGGGAACTCTAAGGGTATAGTACTATGTGCTTTTGCTTACCACCTTGTCCCATTTTCTGAGCTTATGGCAGTCTTCAAAGCTCTTGAGATTTGCCTCCAAAATGGCTGGCACCATATTTGGATTGAGGTGGATGCTGTTCTGCTGATTGATCTTTTGACCTCCACTAAGATGAGTAGCACTGAATTGTACTACCTCCTCAAACAAACTAGAGCTCTTCTTTCCCAATTGAATTTTAACATCACTCATGTTTGGCATGAAGGAAATGCCTATGCTGACTACCTTGCCAATCTGGGTGCTAGTTCTGATGGTATCATCTTCTTTAATCAACTCACCTTACCCAAACACTTGTGTGGGCTGGTTAACTTGGACAACTCTGGGTTTCCTTACCTCAGAACTTAATCTACCTTTTTGCTGTTTACTGTCCATTCATTCTTTTACTGTATGCCTCTCTACTTTATGGCTTTATGTTCCTTTTTGGGTCTTTTGTGGATGTTTCACACGGATATTATTTGCTGTTTTGATTTCTGTGGGCTCACTACTTGTGGCATTTACACTGACAAAGGGCTGCTGTTGAGCTATGTGCATACTAATATCCTGCATTGGAATATTGTTGAGCTATGTGTCAGCTACTATTGGTTTTATAACAATCATTACTAGAGGGAGATATTTATCATGATGGGTTTAGCTACTGCTATTACTTACTACAACCAGCTATTTTTCAAAGATAATACTGCTTGGAGCATCTTAGTTACCTATGCTATTTCTATGCATTATATTAGTGTTCATTATGCTGGTTGCAATATTTATTTTGAAGATTTACTGTTAGGTTGTTGGATTTTAGCTGATAATGATTGGTGGCTGGACATTGAAATGCTGCTTATCTCTCCTATTAGATCCTGGGCTGCTGCTGATATTCTCTCTGTCTCTAGCTTTGAGCTGACGTGCAATCATTGTAGTGTTGTTTTAAGCTATGACTGTTGGATTTCTGGATTCACTGTTCTGCAAGCTAATCTTTTTTTAAACTATGGCTTGGATCTCGGCTATTACGTGTCTGCATTGGATCATCTCTATATATTGTTTGTGCTACTAACAATTGGGATGATGCTTTTTCACTCTATTATTTATTTCTTGGTTCTGCTAGTCTTGGCGAGACCATCTCATTAACCATCTGGGAATTTACTTATGCACTGTATTATTTGAATGGTTGGTTTTATGGCCAACTTTTTTTTCATTTCTTGGTTGTTGGATGGTGCAGTTCTTGTCTTATATCACAAGATGTTCTTTGGGGTTATCTATCTATTTGTGGGGTGATTTTGGTATTTGTCTTCTTTGTATGCCAACCTCTTTTTCCGACACTGTCAAGATTTTGTTATTTCCTGTTCTATTTTATTATTTCCTTGCAGGTTTGGATTCTCTTAATGGCTTCTCTGTTAGCCTTTACTATGATTGTAGGTTTTTCTGCTACCCTGATCTGCTTTATCTGGAAGGTTTTTTCTTTTTATTATCCTTTGAACCCTTTTGCTAACATTGTTGGCTTTTGGTCTTTAGGGCCCTTTGACCAGCTGGTGGACTTAGTGATTAATATCTATTCCCTGATCTTTTATTCTCTGACTGTTCCTGCTTATGTCTACTGCGAGCAAATACCGGTGATTGTCCATCTGATTATTTGGATCCTTTCATATGTTTTTGGGTGGACTTTTGGCCAGCTTGTTGGTTTTAACTGCCTTGGTTGTTGGCTGAACTGGATTAATACTCTTCATGCTGTCTCTAGGGTTTTGGTTTGCTTTGTTCAGCAACTCTCTATTGTAGTTGTTGATTGTTTATTAGTTTT
>JAKCPB010002133.1:0-61165 GCA_021442155.1 Cymbidium sinense | reverse complement strand
TTTAGATTAAGTTTAAGTTTGATTTAGGTTTATTTAGTTTATTTTAGGTTTAGGTTTATTTATTTATTTAGTTTAGGTTTATGTTTAGGTTTATTTTATTTTATTTAGGTTTATTTAAGTTTAGGTTTATTTAGTTTATTTTAGTTTAGTTTATTTTGATTATTTAGTTTAGGTTTAAGTTTAGGTTTAGTTTAGGTTTTGGTTTATTTTAGTTTTTTTAGTTTAGGTTTAGTTTAGGTTTAGGTTTAGGTTTAGGTTTTATTTAGGTTTATTTAGTTTAGTTTATTTATTTTTTTAATTTAGTTTTATTTATTTTAGTTTATTTATTTTAGGTTTAGGTTTAGGTTTATTTTATTTAGTTTATTTTAGTTTAGTTTAGGTTTATTTAGTTTATTAGTTTAGTTTATTTTAGTTAGGTTTAGGTTTAGTTTAGGTTTTTTAGGTTTAGGTTTAGGTTTAGGTTTAGGTTTAGTTTAGGTTTTTTATTTTAGGTTTTTTAGGTTTAGTTTAGGTTTAGGTTTAGGTTTATTTTAGTTTAGTTTAGGTTTAGGTTTATTTTATTTTTAGGTTTAGTTTAGTTTAGTTTATTAGCTTAGTTTAGTTTATTAGTTTAGTTTAGTTTATTTTTTAGTTTAGTTTATTTTAGTTAGTTTAGTTTATTTTTTTTTTATTTAGTTTATTTATTTTTTAGTTTAGTTTAGTTTATTTTATTTTAGATTTTTTATTTTTATTTTAGTTTATTTAGTTTAGATTTAGGTTTAGGTTTAGGTTTATTTATTTTTTGGTTAGTTTAGTTTAGTTTAGGTTTAGGTTTATTTATTTAATTTAGTTTATTTAGGTTTTGGTTTATTTATTAGGTTTAGTTTATTTTAGTTTATTATTTATTTTAGGTTTAGGTTTAGATTTAGGTTAGGTTTATTTTTGGTTTAGTTTAGTTTAGTTTTAGGTTTTTTTGGTTTAGTTTAGGTTTTATTTTTAGTTTAGTTTAGGTTTATTTTTAGTTTAGGTTTATTTAGTTTATTAGGTTTAGGTTTTTTTTTAGTTTAGGTTTATTTTTTAGTTTATTTATTTTTGGTTTAGGTTTAGGTTTAGGTTTAGGTTTAGTTTATTTATTTAGTTTAGTTTATTTAGGTTTAGGTTTAGGTTTAGATTTATTTTTTTATTTTTAATTTATTTAGGTTTATTTATTTATTTGGTTTAGGTTTATTTATTTAGTTTAGTTTATTAGTTTTAGTTTATTTAGTTTAAGTTTATTTAGTTTTGTTTTGGTTTATGTTTAGGTTTACATTAGGTTTATTTTAGGTTTAGGTTTATTTAATTTAAGTTTAGGTTTAGGTTTATTTTAAGTTTAGGTTTAGGTTTATTTATTTTAGGTTTAGGTTTAGGTTCATTTTAGTTTAGTTTAGTTTATTTATTTTGATTTTGGTTTAGGTTTTAGTTTATTTAGGTTTCCATTTAGGTTTAGGTTTAGGTTTAGGTTTAGGTTTAGTTTTATGTTTATTTTAGGTTTTATTTAGTTTAGTTTAGTTTAGTTTAGTTTAGGTTTATTTTATTTAGTTTAGGTTTAGGTTTATTTTATTTATTTTAGTTTAGTTTAGTTTAGGTTTAGGCTTAGATTTTGGTTTTAGGTTTATTTAGTTTAGTTTATTTAGTTTAGGTTTATTTTAGTTATTTTATTTAGTTTATTTTGTTTATTTATTTAGTTTAGGTTTAGGTTTATTTATTTTATTTTATTTTATTTTATTTATTTAGTTTAGGTTTAGGTTTTGGGTTTAGTTTATTTTATTTTTTTTATTTTATCAGTTTACTTTCTTTAGTTTAGGTTTAGGTTTAGGTTTAGGTTTAGGTTTTGGTTTATTTAGTTTAGTTTATTTTAGTTTAGGTTTATTTAGTTTAGTTTAGTTTAGGTTTATTTTTTATTTATTTATTTAGTTTAGTTTTATTTTAGTTTATTTTTAGTTTAGTTTAGGTTTAGGTTTATTTATTTAGTTTTATTTATTTAGTTTATTTTTAGTTTAGTTTATTTTCTTTTTATTTAGTTTAATTTAGTTTAGGTTTAGGTTTAGGTTTATTTAGGTTTTATTAGTTTAGTTAATTTAGTTTAGTTTTGTTTAGGTTTAGGTTTAGGTTTAGGTTTATTTAGTTTAGGTTTAGGATTAAGGTTAGGTTTTAGTTTAGTTTAAGTTCAGGTTTAGGTTTAGGTTTAGGTTTAAGTTTTATTTTATTTTTATTTAGGTTTATCTATTTAGGTTTAGGTTTATTTATTTAGTTTTTTTTATTTAGTTTATTTATTGATTTTTTTTTATTTAGTTTATTTATTGAGTTTTTTTTTCTTTAGTTTATTTATTTAGTTTAGGTTTAGGTTTTATTTATTTAATTTAGTTTAGTTTAATTTATTCTAAAGTTTAGGTTTATGTTTAGTTTAGTTCATTTATTAATTTTATTTATTTTATTTAGGTTTTAAGTTTTACTTAGTTTACTTAGTTTAGTTTATTTACGTTTAGATTTATTTTATTTATTATTTAGTTTATTTTTTATTTAGTTTAAGCTTAGGTTTTGGTTTAGGTTAATTTAGTTTAGGTTTATTTAGGTTTAGTTTTATTTAGTTTAGGTTTATTTAATTTAGGTTTATTTTTTTGGTTTAGGTTTAGGTTTATTTAGTTTAGGTTTAGGTTTAGGTTTAGGTTTAGGTTTTATTTTATTTTTGGTTTGTTAATTTAAGTTTATGTATAGGTTTTGTTTAGGTTTTGGTTTTATTTAGGTTTAGGTTTATTTAGTTTAGGTTTATTTAGTTTAGGTTTATTTTATTTAGGTTTAGGTTGATTTATTTTAGTTTATTTTATTTTATTTTATTTAGTTTTAGTTTATGTTTATTTTAGTTTAAGTTTTTTAGGTTTATTTAGGTTTAGGTTTAGGTTTATTTTTATATAGGTTTTAGGTTTAGGTTTAGGTTTAGGTTTATTTTTTATTTTAGTTTAGGTTTATTTATTTAGTTTAGTTTTGGTTTAGGTTTAGGTTTATTATTATTTTAGTTTTTATTTAGTTTATTTAGTTTAGGTTTATTTAGTTTTAGTTTATTTATTTTTAGTTTAGGTTTAGGTTTAGGTTTATTTAGTTTAGGTTTAGTCTATTTTATTTTAGTTTATTTTATTTATTTAGGTTTAAGTTTATGTAGTTTAGGTTTAGGTTTATTTTGTTTAGTTTAGTTTAGTTTAGTTTAGTTTAGTTTTAGTTTAGGTTTATTTATTTAGTTTAGGTTTATTTATTTAGATTAGGTTTTTTTATTTAGTTTAGTTTTTTATTATTTAGTTTATTTAGTTTATTTTTTAGGTTTAGTTTATTTAGTTTAGTTTATTTTATTTTAGTTTTGGTTTAGGTTTATTTAGGTTAATTTATTTTAATTTATTTATTTAGTTTATTTTAGTTTATTTATTTTAGGTTTAGGTTTAGATTTAGGTTTAGGATTAGTTTAGTTTAGTTTAGTTTATTTTAGCTTAGTTTAGGTTTAGGTTTAGGTTTAAGTTTATTTAGTTTAGTTTATTTTATTTAGTTTATTTATTTTTAGTTTTTTTATGTTATGTATATTTGTTTTATTTATTTATTTTTTCATTTTGGTTTAGGTTTAGGTTTATTTTATTTAGTTTAGTTGAGGTTTAGGTTTAGGGTTTAGGATTAGGTTTTTGGTTTAGGTTTAGGTTTAAAGTTTAGGGTTTAGGGTTTAAGTTTCAGCATTTAGGGTTAGGGTTTTTTTATTTTTTTTATTTAGGGTTTAGCTTTTAAGATTTTTTAGGGTTTAGGGTTTTTAATGGTTTAGGGTTTAGGATTTATTTAGGGTTTAGGGTTTAGGGTTGTAGGTTTTGGGTTTAGGGTTTAGGATTAGTTTTAGGGTATAGGGTTAGATTTTTTTATTATTTAGGGTTTAGGGTTTAGGGTTGTAAGTTTAGGGATTTGGGTTTAGGATTTGTTTTAGGGTTTAGGCTTTTGGGTTTATGGTTTAGGATTCAGTGTTTAGGGTTTAGGGTTTTTTTTAAATTATGTAAACCGGTAGGTTTAGGTTTATTTAGTTTATCTAGTTTATATTATATTTATTATAGCTTATTTATTTTTTTATTTAGGTTTTTTTTGTAGTTTAGTTTATTTATTTTAGTTTAGGTTTTTTATTTTTCTTTTTGTTCTAGGTTTCATTTTAGGTTTATGTTTATTTTTTGTTTAGTATTATTATTTTTTTATTTTTTAGGTTTAGATTTTATTTATTATTTTTATGTTTAAGTTTGGCATTTTTATATTTTTTTAGGTTTAGGTTTTTTGTTTTTATTTTAGGTTTATTTTTTAGGTTTATTTTTTTAGTTTAAGTTTAGGTTTATTTTTAGTTTATTTAGTTTAGGGTTTAGGTTTAGTATATTTTAAGTTTAGGTTTAGGTTTCATTTATTTTAGTTTAGTTTATTTTAGTTTAGGTTTAGGTTTATTTTATTTTATTTATTTTAGGTTTAGGTTTTTTTAGTTTAGGTTTTTTTTACTTATTTATAGCTTTTTTCAGGTTTAGGATTTTATTTAGTTTTTATTTTATTTTATTTTTCTTTTACATTTAATTTTTATTTTATTATTTTTTTGTTTTTTATTTTTAGGTTTATTTTATGTTTTTAGTTTAGTTTATGTTTTTTTTTTATTTTAATTTAGTTTTATTTTTTACCTTTTTAGGTTTAGGTTTAGGTTTAAGTTTAGGTTTTAGTTTAAGTTTTTATTTCATTTTATTTTTTATTTAATTTAGGTTTAGGTGTTTTTATTTATTTTATTTTTAGGTTTTATTTAGTTTAGGTTTAGGTTTTTAGGTTTTAGGTTTTAGGTTTTAGGTTTTAGGGTTTAGGGTTTAAGGTTTAGGGTTTAGGGTTTAGGTTTAGGGTTTGGGGTTTAGTGTTTAGTGTTTAGGGTTGTAGTTTTAGGGTTTAGGTTGTAGGATTTAAGGTTTTGGGTTTTAAAGTTTAACGTTTCATTTTAGGGTTAAGGGTTCACGGGTTAGGGTTGTAGGTTTAGGGTTTATAGTTTAGGGTTTAGGGTTAGTTTTAGTGTTTAGGGTTTAGGGTTAGGGTTTTATTTTATTTATTTTTTAAAAAAATTAAGTAAATGAGTTTAGGTTTATTTAGTTTATTTTTTATTTATTTTTGTTTATTTTATTTTTTATTTTATTTAGTTTTTTTATTCTTATGAGAATTTGACACATAATAAGAATAATGGAGAGGTAGGATTCATGTAGTAAGTGGGATAAAACTGTTGTTGTTGTTGTAGGTTTATTTTATTCTTATTTAGTTTAGTTTATTTATTTTAGTTTATTATTTTAGTTTAGGTTTTTGTTTTAGTTTATTTTTTTGTTTAGGTTTAGGTTTAGGTTTATTTTGTAGTTTATTTTTTATTTTATTTTTTTTAGGTTCAGGTTTTTTTTTGTTTTAGGTTGTTATTTTAGTTTATTTTTAACTTTTATTTTTTAGTTTAGGTTTAGGTTTATTTTTTATTTATTTTATTTTATTTCATTTGGGGTTTAGGTTTAGGTTTAGGTTTAGGTTTAGGTTTTATTTATTTTTTAGTTTAGATTTAGGTTTATTTTATTTTATTTATTTTAGGTTTAGGTTTTTTTATTATTTATTTTTAAGTTTTATTTTTAGATTTATTTTTTTAGGTTTAGGTTTTTATTTAATTTTTATTTTATTTTATTTTAGGTTTTTTTATTCTTATTTTATGTTTGGGTTTTATATTAGGGTTTAGGGTTTTTTATTTTAGGGTTTAAGGTTTAAGTTAATTTAGGATTTAGGGTTTTTTTAGGTTTAGGTTTTAGGGTTTTAGGGTTTTAGGGTTAAGGTTTAGGGTTTAGGTTTTAGTTTAGGGTTTAGGGTTTTGGTTTAAAGTTTTTTTAATAGAGAACAAATTGATTCAACATTTCTTCTTTTGATTTTATCAACCATGTAGGAGACCAAGTTTTCTAAGATACAAGTGATGACAAAGATAAAATGAGCAGCATAGGGAAATCAAAACCTGATAACTAGGCATCTCTACTTATAAAGACAGTCCATAAGCGGGGGTCAGTGGTGCTTGGTTTCTCAATTCCCATAGAACCACCTCCTCAGGTAGGTGGGATCGCCCATATCCATGTATCCCTCACACCACCAGTTGTAACCTTTCTCCTCTCTGACCTCTAACCTCCACCTCCATATCCACACCGGATCCATCAACACCTCACAGGTCCCCACCTCCGGATCACTCATAACCACCACCTCCATATCCACCATCATCCACCAACACCTGTGGTGAGGTTTAGGTTTATGGTTTTAGGTTTAGGTTTAGTTTTAGGGTTTAGGTTTAGGGTTTAGGTTTAGGGTTTAGGGAAAGCTTAATGTTTAGAGTTAGTTTATGGTGTAGGTTTTAGGGTTTAGGGTTTTAGGGTTTAAGGTTTAGTGTTTAGGGTTTAGAGTTTAGGGTTTTGGCTTTAGGCTTTAGGTTTAGGGTTGATTTTGGGTTTAGGGTTTAGAGTTTAGGGTTTTAGGGTTTTGGGTTATTTAGGGTCAGGGTTTAGAGTTTAAGGTTTCGGGTTTAGTTTAGAGTATAGGGTGTAGGATTTAGGGTTTAGGGTTTAGGTTTTAGGTTTATTTATTTATTTTTTAAAATTAAGTAAATTAGTAGGTTTAGGTTTATTTAGTTTATTTTTTATTTATTGTAGTTTATTTTATTTTTATTTTTATTTAAGTTCATTTTTATTTTTATTTAGTTTAGTTTATTTATTTTAGTTTAGGTTTTTTATTTTACTTTATTTTTAAGGTTTAGGTTAGGTTTAGGTTAATTATTTTGTTTAGTTTTATTTTTAGTTTATGTTTTTCAATATAGGCTTTATTTTTTATTTTTAGGTTTAGGTTTTTATTTTTATTTTATTTTTTTAGGTTTTAGGTTTTATTTTAGGTTTATTTTAGGTATTATTTTTTTTTTTTTTAGATTGTTTGTTTATTGTTAGTTTATTTTTTTTTTTTATGTTTAGGTTTATTTTTATTTTTTAGGTTTAGGTTAAGGTTTTAATATATTTTTTTAGGTTTAGGTTTTAGGTTTTTATTTTAGGTTTATTTTTAGGTTTTTTTTAGTTTAGGTTAGGTTTTTTTTTAGTTTATATTATTTTACTTAGTTTATATTTAGGTTTAGGTTTACTTTATTTTAGATTAAGGTTTAGTTTTTATTTAGTATAGTGTAGTTTATTTTAGTTTAGGTTTATTTTATTTTGTTTATTTTATTTTTCTTTTAGGTTTAGGTTTTTTTAGTTTATGGTTTAGGTTTTATTTTTTATTTATTTTTAGGTTTATTTTTTAGGTTTAGGTTTTTATTCAATTTTTATTTTATTTTATTTTAGGTTTAATTAATGTTTATTTTAGGTTCAATTTTTATTTTATTTAGTCTTTTTTATTTTGGGCTTTATTTTATTTTTTAGTTCAGTTTAGGTTTTTATTTACTTTATTTTAGTTAAGTTCATATTTTTTTTAGGTTTAAGTTTAGTTTTAGGTTTAGGTTTAAGTTTTAGTTTAGGTTTTTATTTTATTATTTTATTTAGGTTTAGGTTTATTTATTTATTTTATTTTTAGGTTTTATTTAGTTTAGGTTTATGTTTTTCAATTTTTAGGGTTTATTGTTTAGGATTTGATGTTTAGGGTTTAGGGTTTTAGGGTTTAGGGTTTATGGTTTATGGTTTAGGGTTTAGTTTTAGGGTTTAGGTTTTAGGATTTAGGGTTTAGGGTTTAGGGTCAGGGTTTAGGTTTAGGGTTTAATTTTAGGTTTAGGTTTAGGGTTTAGGGTTTAGGGTTTAGGGTTGTAGGTTTAGGGTTTAGGGTTGTAGGTTTTAGGTTTATAGTTTATAGTTTAAGTTTAGGGTTTCTTGTTTAATTTAGAGTTTAGGGAAGGTTTAGGGTTTAGTGTTTAAGATTTAGGGTTTAGGGTTGTATGCTTTAGGGTTTAGGGTTTATGGTTTAGGGTTTAGGGTTTAAGGTTTAGGGTTTAGGGTTTAGGGTTTAGGGTTTAAGGTTTTGTGGTGTTTATTTTCTGTTTCATTTGTTTGTGTGTATGTGAGGGGACAACACAGATATATACTTAGGTGATGATACGACATCAAAAGAATGCACTATCTCGAAAGATAGAAATCACACCCTACGATGGACTAATCACTAATAAGGACTCTAGGGCATGATGGGTCTTGAATATACCATAGATTTTTCCCATACTTTACATGGAAAAGTAAAAGCGGGTTTATTTAAATTAGGTTCATTAAGTTCCCATGGAGGCAAGCCCCATAGTTAATTACATCTTAAAAAATTAATCCCTTAAGAATACTCTCGATTAATGTGGTTGTCTCCAAAGAATTCAAAGATAGGACTATCAATAAATTGGTTGTATTTTAGAAGATCAAGTGGGATGGATCAAAAGGGAAGAGTGATTATCTAAAGCAAAGGAGATGAGTAGGGAAGTACTCATGATACTAGGAAACCTAGTGAGCAGTCCAATCTATCCTTTGGTTGGGCTTTACATATTTGAATTTTTGGAGATTTATTTATTTAATTTGAAATTTTATTAGAAATCTAGGACTTATAATTCCTGATACAAGATTGTGGAAATTGTGAGGATTTATGCTTGTAGCAGTAAGGGAAATAACAACCTCAAATCCTAAATCTAGGGAACTTTGGTGAGGGCCAAAGCATGACCTAAATCTAAGGGGAAAGTGGTTATATGGTTTACCTCCATAAGAGAGAGTAAACCACCAGACTGTTGGACTTATTATCACCTGGAGTGGTAGCCAACTAACTCCTCCTATGCTTTAAATCCATGTAGGCAAGTCATATGCATTTGTGAGATGGCTAGGTTGTTATTATTTATAAAAAAGACTAAGTCCTTAAACCCACTCCCTAAGAGACTAGAGCATGTGGGGTATGAATGCTGACTTAAATCTAATGCAAATTCTTATCAAATTTTATTTAATTTAGGACTCTTTATTTTGACATATAGGATTTTATGCCTAAATGCATGAGAAGTTGATTATGGGCCAAATCAAAAGGGAAATAGGTGTTCTTCCATCATAGGCTCTCAAGGTTAAGCCCATTCTCTAGCAAAGATGGAAGCCCTCTCTTAACAAGAGTGAAACAAGATGATTATGCATGATATTAAACATATAACATCTAGCTAAGGGGTTACTAAATATTTTATTATCTTGATTTAATGCCTAAGTTTTTATATGAGATTATGAGTTGTTTTAAAAGTTTAGTTATGAGTTGCTAATGGGATAAATATTTATTTTATCTAAGAGCTAATTGCATCCGGCCATAACAATCACCAATCATAAACAAACTATGAAAAGGCATGCTTTTTCTAATGCACAAGCTAAACAAAACATCAAATAATTTTATAAAGCTATCACAAAAGAATAAAAAAGGATCGTCGGTACCATGTACATCCAGAAAAAATGTGTAGTTGAGTTCTACCCATGGATTACAAGAGATAATTACAATTACAAATGATGAATGTTATGGGGTCTTCATTCTTCATTCTTCCTTCTTCATTTCTTCATCTTCCATTTCTTCATTTAATTTTCTCTATTTCTTCCTTCTTTTTGGATTGATTTGGATATGCTTGCTCCAAAGGCATCACATGGTACATAAGACTTGGTCTTATAACCAATACTCATCCTAATCCCTCATAATACTCATCCTAATCCTAATGCAAAATTACATTAAAAGAAGGAAAGTAAATCTAGCTACACACAAAAAAAAGTTAAACACACATACAACCCAAGATTATATGAATAATTTTGGACTTAGCACCCACATGGGAACCAATCCCACCTGTCTTAATTTGGGTTATGCTTAGCTAAGCAACCATAAAAAAGCATTTATATTTTATTTATCATAAGCACAATAGAAAGCATGATTAACTAATATAGTAACATCAAAATTATGCACATGCACCCTAACATCAGGTCTACAATAACATCACAAAACAAGCATACATTAAACCATACACCTCCCAACATAAATCTATAAATGGTGACTTAAGTCTAATGTGTGAATTAAAGCTTGTGTGGTATGTCCTAACTAGGCTTTAGAGTTGTAATTTGCTAAGTGTGAGGGATTTAATTTATAAAGTGGTTGATTTTTCTTTAAATTGATTTGATTGATTTAAAGATTTTACTTAGTGTTTTCTTTTGTTTCATATGGTCTACACTTAACAACTAAGTGTTATAAAGAGAAGAAAGAGGAACCTCTCTTTCATCTCTACCATAAGTCACTTCTAAAACAAGTTAATTAATCAATTTCCTTTAGTGAATAGCATATTATATGTTTTAATTAGTCCAAAGTTTAGGTTCACTCTAAATAACCTTATTCAATAAGAAGGCATCTTAAGATTAATTAGAATGAATTACTATAATATAACACATGTTTATTCATTTCTTTCCATCATGTATATCATGCATATGATTAATTCCTATGCATTCCTATACATGCAAAGAAGTGTGTTTGAAATTTAAATATTTCATTTGATTGAATATGAATGCATGCCTTTAATAGAAAGAGGATTTTTCATCCATTAGCTAGATACACATTCACATGTATAAAGTTTTAAGTGAGTATCATCATTATTCTACAGGTGTAAGGTACAAGACCTACTAAGGCTACTTAAAACCTTGTAATACAGGGTGTCTAATAATATACCACTTTTTTAGATACATATTGATGTATAAGTACAAGGATAGGAAAAACTCATGCAAAAATTATATTTGATATGACTTATGATTCTTATTCATTAATACATGACATACACATGTATAAGAGTTTTAAGTGAGTACAACACCATTGTTCAATTATAAGACCTACTTAGGGCTACTTAAAAGCATGGGTGTCGGAATATACCACTTTTCTGATATCTGTGAATGTATGAAAGAACCACAAGAAGAAGAACTCATACAAGAACTCATATTTGATTTTATTATATGATTTACATATGTGGTATGAAATTCTTCCTAAGTTTTAGCATGGAAATGAATAGGAATAGATTTAGACAAATGTTGTGTGCTTTTAAATGAACTATACATTTGTAATTCTATGTGAATACATGTAAGATAAGGAAAGAGCTTTATATTGCATATCTTATATTATCAACACATGCAAACCTATAGATATTTGTAATTACCATCACTCCATTTATTATAATTGATTTATGAGCTTTTGAAAATAACTTTTGATTTAATAGTGATAATAGCCACACCTATTTTAATTTAAATCAACACATGCAATTTGACATAAAAGAACCATTTCATTTAGTTAATTTTAAAAGGAATGAATGCATGATTACATGGAAACATTTAACATGATTGGAAAAAAATAAAGGAAAATAAGCACATTATCTCATTCATTCCAATTAATTTCTAAGGATAATCATACTAAATAAAGCCACTTAAAATAAACCAAAGTCCTTTAATTAGATTTCCTAACTTTGAGTTTGATTTGATTTAGGAAATGAAAGAGATTTTCTGATCCTAATCCCATTCTTCATGTGTGAGTTAATTTGATTTAATGAAGAAGTATTTAAGTTGATTTTATAGTTTAATTAGGTTAAGGTATAAATTAAGCCAATTAATTAACCCTTACCAACATCATCTTAAGTTAATTTAAAAATTAATAATGAGCCAATATGATTTGCAACCACATGGAAAGTAAGTTTGTAATGCTCTAAGAAATAAAGGGGCTTAATTATTGGCTCATGATTAATTAAGTTCTTTACTTTTTATAGTATTCTCACATGTGAGCTAATCATAATTTCATTACCTCCCCCTTTGGATTATTGAACACCCAAAGAGCTACCCAAGATTAAATTAAAGAAATAGATTTAATTAAATTAATTAAATTTGTTAATTAATTAATTAAACTTTAATTAACCAATCAATCAAGATGGGCTTGAAAGAGACAAAGAAGGGGCTAAGTCTCAATCCTAAATCCTTTCAATTAGTTATTAAAGTTGATGTATGATTTGGATTTTTGATTAATCTTGTTAATTAATTTAAAAGGTGTTGATTAATTATTTAAGAGGATTAGAAGACTTAAGAAAAGATTGGAAGAGGAGTCCCAAATCCATTTCTCTTGACTTCATCATCATTAAGGTTAATAAGCTTAATTGATTGATTAATTTACTATTCATTTACTTAATTATCACTAATTACATTGAAAGTTATTAAGGCTTAACCCATTGGTTTCTAATTGCAACCAATAAAATCAAAAATGAGATCATCCCCTTAACATGCATAAAGTTTGAGATTGGATGGTTAATTGGGGTAATTCTAATTACATTAATTAAGCTTTAATTAAGCCAAATCCTATTCAAAATTAATTAATAATAATTTTCCTAGATTCTACTCTAAAATATCTTTAAAATGAGCCTAAGTTTGTATTTGTTTTATTGATTTTTCTAGCATTAGTTATGAATTTATGTACTTTTAGGAATAAAAACTAAATAATTAGCCCTAATTAGAGCCTTCATCCCATCGGGCCACATGGCGGCTAACATGGCACGCTTTCCTTTATGGTGTGATGGGATTTGTTATTTAAGTTATCACATCCAAGTGATGATCGAATGGTGTACGTGGTAACTCCATGGGTGATCTAAGATTTGAAGGATTAATCGGCTCTGGCGTGATTGATCGGGACCATTCATCCGATCATGCGGGATGGATACATGATCTATCTCCTAACATCGAACAATGGCTACCATCCATGTCTCGATCGAGCTCACCGAGTGGATGGAGATGAAAATGATCCCACACCTTGAGGAAGCACAATAAGAAGATCTAAGAGGAAATGCATGACATGAAAATTTCTTTCACAAAATACCAACCTATTTTAATTCAAGGATCGATTTCAATGGCATACCTAACTAGATCTTATGAACGATGGTTCCAACGAAAGTTTTGTTTGGTAGAAATAAAGCTTTGTTGAGCTGCATAAGCTTTGATTTGGTGTAGTTTGCTCAAAAGACCAATTCACTAGGTGTAGGTGCTTGGGCTTGATCGAACTCTACCCTCCGGCCACTGAGAAGCTTGAGAAATGATTCATTCTCACTCATTTGGCTCCAAGGAAGGGGTGTGCAAAGTTAATTACACTTTGGTGGAGGTTAAAGAAAATGAGAATCGAAGGTGTCCTCCCCTGTTTCATTTTTGCATAAAATCAAGAATGGGGATTTCGAGGAGCTTGGGAAGGCTTGGAAATTACTCTGGGAACTCTCTTCTTGGCTGCTAGGGATGAATTGAGTGTGTGTGTTTGAGTTTGAGTGAGAATGAGGGGGTATACCCCCTCATTCCTTGGATTGGACGGCCACAGCTTCTTTGGATTTTTCTTGATCAATTGGCCAAATTGGAGGGTGGTGGAGGTCCTTAGGTGCATGATATGGCTTGGTTTGGTTGGGTGAGGGTATGGAGGTGGCTTCCAAGGGAGTAATGGTTTTCTTATGGTTGTTTGGAAAGCTCCATTGGGGATGGGGAGGTGATTTCACCTCCCCATGGATCATGGCCGACCTAACCACCTTTTGGTCAAGTCAGCCATGGTCCTAGGTGCCTAAGTGGACCTATGATTGGGTGCCAAGTGGTTATGGGGCGAAAATTATCAAATAAGCATGTATATTATCTCATGGGATGCGCTAAACCCATTGGCAAAATGGTTATTTCGCTATGGGTTTAGTTTCGGTAGATTTGGGATGGGTAAAAGTGGGTTAGCCCAAATTTCAAGTAGTTTGGAATCTATTTGATTTTATTTGGGTTGATTTGACCTATTTAGGTCAAATTAGGTTAGGTTGGGTCAAGTTGACAAATTGGTCAAATTGGATCAAACCAAGGTTTGGGTCAAGTTCAATTGGCTAATTGAAAATGATTGCAGGCTTTGGTTTGGTTTAAATTGGAATTAATTTTGATTTTGGTTATTTTGACCCTTTACTTCAAGTTAGGTTAAGTTAGGTCAAGTTAATCAATTGGTCAAATTGGTCTTAATCATGGTTTTGGTCAAGTTTAATAAGTGATTTTAAATGAACTTGAGCCATTAGTTATAATCAATTTTGGTTGGATTATGATTTGACTGTTTGGTTTTTTTTATGCCAATTTGGGTCAACTTGGGTCAAATAGCCAATGGGCTTTGTTTGGCTCAAGTGAGGTTTGGTCATGTTCAATCATTGGTTAGGAATGGGTTTAAATCTATGGTTGTAGTTAATTTGGCATATGGTGGATTTTGGCTAATTTAGGTTTCATTTGGGTTAAATGTTGACTTGGTAAATGAGATAGGTTGACTTTGTTTGACCCAATTCATGATAATTGATTAACCTAGAATGATTTTTGATCATGTTGTGAGGTTTGGATGGGCTTACTTCAATCCAATTTGGTTTGAATTAGAACTTGGCTTGAAAAGGTCTTTTAGGTCACTTTACATCAGGTGGACCTAAATGGGTTAATTGGCTTGATTCAAGTTTAATTATATTGATAAATGGGTTTGAGATGAAAATACAAATCAATTGCAAGTAATTTGGATCCATATGGATTTTGGTTTGATAATTTCAAGTCAAAAGTGCTAACAGGTTTAATTTGGGTTAACATGGATTTGGTTTGATAATTGTAGTTTGTATTTATATTTGGATCAATGATTCTAGGAATGTTTAAACCATGAGGAAATTCATGAGTTTTGAATTGATTTTGGTATTATTTAGCCAAGTTCAAGAATTTGGTTAAAATAGTTAAAATCAGGAATTTGATTTGATTTGGGTTTCAACCATTTGGAGTTTGGAATTGATTTATGATTTAAAATTTGATTTGAGATTTAATTTGATAATTGAGAAAATCAACGAAATTTGGGTTGATTTAAATTTGGTTAAGGCTAAGTCCATAAGATAAAATTAAAGGGCTTAGGAAGGGATTTGGAGTTTGAATTTGATCATGGGCTTCAATCATTTGATAGTTGGATTTGATTTTGGAATTTAGGTTTGAATTTGAGATTTGATTTGGAAGGATAAAGTAAGGATTTGGTTTGGGCTATAAGGTAGGCAAGTTCTCCTAATCTCCTAAGGCACAACCTACCCTATTGCTAACTCTTCTAAGTCTCTAGGTTGTTAAGTGTTCACCTAATCACAGTTTATTAAGACTAAGGAACTCTTTGTCTCTATGAGAGTCCTAGATCTATGATAAGGAAGTTGAGAGCTCACTCCAAAAGTGAGGTCAACAGGTTTATGGTTTAGGGTTTTAGGGTTTAGGGTTTTGTGTTTAGGGTTTAGGGTTTAGTGTTTAAGTTTTATGGTTTTTGGGTTTAGAGTATAGGTTATAGGTTTATGGTTTAGGTTTTAGTTTAGGGTTTAAGGTTTAAGATTTTTTTAATAGAGAACAAATTCATATTCAACATTTATTCTTTTCGATTTCACCAACCAAATGGCACACCAAGATTTCTAAGACACAAGCGATGACATATATAAAAAATGAGCACACATAGAGTAAATTAAAAACCATAGATAACTTGAACTATCTCTACTATAAAGACATTCCATAAGCAGCATATCGGATCAACCTTTCTTTAGTTTCTCTAGTTCCCATCGAACCACCACCTCTCGGCGGTGGGATCACCATCATATTTGATCTATCCCTTGACCACCATCTATAACCTCATCTCCTCCCCTCCATAACCACCACTACCACCACCTCCATATTCACATCTCTAGATCCCCAACCACCTATGTTAACCACCGCCATCACCTGCGACTAAATCTGAGCAGTTGGTTGTTCCTAATCAGGTTCCCATATTAGGTTTTAGGTTTAGGCTTAGGTTTAATTTTATTAAGTTCTAGGGTTTAGGTTTATTTATGTATTTATTTAGTTTCTTTAGGATTAGGTTCAGGGTTTAGGGTTTAGGGTTTAGGGTTTAGGATTTTAGGGTTTAAGGTTTAGGGTTATGGTTGAAGGGATAGGGTTTAGGGTTTAGGGGTTATGGTTTAGTGTTTAGGCTTTAGGTTTAGGGCTTTTAGGGTTTAGGGTTTAGGGTTATCTTAGGGTTTAGGGTTATCTAAGGGTTTAGGGTTTGTTTAGGGTTTATGGTTAAGGGCTTAAGGTTTAGGGTTTATGGTTGTAGGTTTAGGGTTTGGGTTTCTATTTTAGGCTTTAGGGATTAGGGTTTAGGGTTTAAGGTTTAGTATTTAAGGATTAGGGTTTAGGGTATAGGGTTTATTTCTTTATTTTTTTAAATTAAGTAATCCGATAGGTTTAGGTTTATTTACTTATTTATTTCATTTTTTATTTATTTTAGTTTATTTCATTTTTTATTTATATTTAGGATCAATTTTATTTTAACTTAGTTTATTTATTTTAGGTTTATCTATTTTAGTTTAGGTTTTTATTTAATTTATTTTTTAGGTTTAGGTTTAGGTTTAAGTTTATTTTTAGTTTAGTTTTATTTTTATTTTATTTTTTAGGTTTAGGTTTTATTTTTTATTTTTAGGTTTAGGTTTAGATTTTATTTTATTTTTTTAAGTTGAGGTTTTAGGTTTTTATTTTAGGTTTATTTTAAGGTTTTATTTTTTAGTCTAGGTATAGGTTTATTTTTAGTTTATTTTATTTAATTTAGTTTAAATTTTGGTTTAGGTTTAGTTTATTTTAGGTTTTAGATTTATTTATTTTAGTTTAGTTTTTTTTAGTATAGGTTTAGGTTTATTTTATTTTTATTTTAGGTTTATGTTTTTTTTAGTTTAGGGTTTAGGTTTTATTTTTTAAAAAAATTTTAGGTTTTATTTTTAGGTTTATTGTTTAGGTTTAGGTTTTTATTTATTTTTTCTGTTTTATTTTAGTTTTATTTTATTTTCTTTTAGGTATAGATTTGATTTTATTTAGGTTTTTTATTTTTTTTAGTTTAGTTTAGGTTTTTATTTATTTTATTTTAGTTTTATTTTTATTTTTTATTTTATTTTCTTTTTTGGTTTAGGTTTAGGTTTCCTTTAAGCTTTTATTTTATTTTATCTATTTATTTTATTTTGGTTTTGGTTTTTTTATTTATTTTACTTTTAGGTTTTATTTAGTTTCGATTAAGTTTTTTAGCTTTTTAGGGTTTAGGGTTTAGGGTTAGGGTTTAGGGTTTTATGGTTTAGGGTTTTGGGTTTAGGGTTTAAGGTTTTTAGGGTTTAGGGTTTAGGGTTTAGCGTTTAGGTTTAGGTGGGTTCTGGTTTTAGTTTAGGGTTTAGGATTTTTGGTTTTATTTTTTTATTTTCAAAGAGAACAAATTATGATTCAACATTTCTTCTTTTGGTTTCATCAACCAAGTAACACCAAGTTTTCTATGATACAAGTGATAACATAGATAAAAAAAATGAGCATGCATAGAATTAAAAAACCACATAACTAGAATCATCTCTATAAAGACATAGTTCCATGGCGGTCGGATGGTCATTCTTGATTCTCGGTTCCCATTAGAACCACCCGACCTCTCGGTAGTGGGATCCACCATCATATCCTCGATCTCTCCTTCCACCACCACCACGGTTGTAACCTCCGTTGCTCCTCCTACTTCTATAACCACCATTGCTCAGACCACTACTTCCATATTGACTGCTATCGCCATATCAACTCAAGAGTAGTGATTCCTATGGGAGTTTTTGCTTTAAAATAGGATGACTTCTTGGGAAAAGGTACCACTAGGGATGTCCTCCTAATCCATAAGTGAATATATATTTTGTTTACATATTTATGTGGACCTGTTGGTGTGTGAGGACCACAGAGAAGGCTATGTCGACCTTGAACTATCTTAGATTTCTTACCAAGGGAGAATGCACATCCATGATGGATTCTCCAACCATAGTTGTTAATAAGAAGAGGCTCCAATGATTGCTCGAGTAATGTCTAAATAGGATGCAAAGGATGTGATCCAAATATAGTGCCCATAGGGGAGATGTTAGCGTTATCCGAGCCGGAAAGAAAGCCGATAGGTGTGTGGCCAACTCAAGGAGAAAGCATATGGACTTACATCTATGTGTGGTGTATCCAGGTGCGAACCAACAAACCTAGTGTATCCATCATTAGTAGTGTATCCATAGAGTGAGAACCAACCAACCTAAGGTGTCATTAGTGTGCAACAATTAATTTGAAAAGAAAGCGTGTAGGCTTACAACTTTTCAAGCGGAACTAATCATCGGGATAGTCTGTCGTTGACGAGATAGATGTTATATAACCTAGAGCGACTACTATGTGGGAAGCCCCGAGGAAGGACTGGACCCAAACTTGAAGCAATCATGAGGGAAGGAGTCGCTAGGGGACTTATCCTAAACCTCCAATATACTCGACCTAGTTTTTGTATGAAGGTTAATCCAAGATGAAAGCATCATAGACTCACATCTTCTTAAATGAAGCCAACATGAGGTAGCTTATCAGCCATATGGTAAGGCCTACCAAACTAACAAAGCACTTGTCTATGTTCAGTGGTCAAGTAAAGAAGTAAATCATAGTAGACTTACATCCTCTAAAGCAAGAAGACCATTGGGTGACAGCATGTGGCAGGTCAGACCAGACCATACTAAGTGAGTACCAGAGGCGTTATCTCAACTTTAGTAGAGGAAAAATATATGTGTTTTATTTATATGTTTGTGTGTAGTTTATGTTTGGGTTGTGTCGATAAATGATAGGATGCTACTATGGTTCTTTTCAACTACCCTAAACATGTTATGGCAGATTCACAAACAAGAATACTTTCAATATCTAAGAGATTGAATTCAAAATGGAATTTTCATTAATGATAATTATTTTAAAATGATTTATAATATTTATTTAAGTAGATCCCATTGATTGGATGCATTAGGCTCTCTTTATGATTAATAAGTTAATAAGATCCTCCTTGGTAGGCCTTTTATGCAAAAGGGCCTTCCCAAGTGGGTTCAAACTTTCCACCCATCTTACAACAGACAACGATCAATCTTCCTAGAACTAAACTAAGCTCTTTTACTTGAAAAGCTCTAGAATGGACCATCTTATTATGAGCTTGAATCATTTTAGATTTGTACAACTTGAGGTTTTGGCATGCCTGCTGATGTCTCTCCTCCAAACCTTTGAGCTCTTCTAAACGCAACTTGGCATTCTACTCTATTGTGAGCTTGCTAACCATAGCTATCCTTAGTGATGGGAGTTTAACTTCTAATGGTACCATATACTAAGGAGAAGAAGGCGAGTTGGAGTTCTATATATGTGCGGTAGGCCCACATGGCTTCAACTAATTCGCCACTGCTTATTATTAACGAGTGTCTTCTTTAATATTTGGATGAGAGTTTTGTTGAAAGATTCTACTAAGCCATGTTTTCTTAGGTAGTTGATGGTAGAATATCTACAATCTAAGCTATGTCTCGGGGCAAAATTTTTGATCTCAGTGCTCTTGAATGTAGTACCATTATCAGATATAATTCATCGAGAATCTCTGAACTTATATACAATATAGTTTCTAAAAATTGGAGTACATACTGAGCTGTGACCTCTCTGAATGGAATCACCTTCACCCATTTGGAAAAGTAGTCAGTAGAAATTTAGATGAACAGATGACCCTTAGAAGAAAGAGGAACAATCAGACCCACTATGTCAGTACCCCAACACTTGAATGGCCTTGATGCCAATGTAGGATGTAGAATGTTGGGTGGTTAGTGTAGGATCACACAATGTATTTGACAATGGTGGCATCGCCTAGCCGTATCCATGCAATCTTTGATCATCGACGGTAGGTAGTATCCTACTATATTGATGTTGGCATTCATCTTCAGACTGAATTGGTCAGCTCCATAAAATTTTGAGTGTACATTAGTCATGATCTTATGGGCTTCATGCTTGTCTAAACAATGTAACCACATATGATTGAAATTCTGTCAGCACAAGACACCAACCACATGAGCATAAGAAAGTGCTCTCAGTTTTATCTGATGGGCTTGGGACTTCTCTTGAGGTAATTTGCCTTTATTTAGGTAATCCATGAATGGTTGCATCCAATTTAACTCCTCATCCTTCTTGGGAATGGCAACCTCCTCTTCAAGAGAGTACTTTTTGATAAGTTCAATATCAATAAGGGATAAGACTTATCTATTTTGGACATTTATTAATATGGACACATCCTATGAACATGCCAACTCCTTGGCAAGCTTGGCTAAAGCATACGCTATGACGTTCTCTCCTCGAGGAATCTTATAAATGGTAACCTCTAGGATTTGGGCTGACAACTCCATTGTGTACTTGTGGTAGTGATAGAGCTTGAGCTTTATAACCTTATAAGACCCAACAATTTGGTTGATAACTAGTTGAGAATCCTCAAAGATGTTGATGTTGATGTTTAGAGTTAACTCCCAATAAGCCTCATATTCAACTTCATTATTAGTGTGAAATGATATGAGAATCTCATCACATTATAGTGCGAAGTTAAGAGAACTATTCCTACCCCTGCCTTTCCTGGAATAGTATATTATGGCTCTTCTCCTCTTTGAGAGGAAGTCGCACCATCAAAGTATACCTCCTAGTGGGGAATACTAGTATCCCCTAAGTTCATGATTTGTTCATTGGGGAGATCATCACTAAGCAGAGAGATAGCATGTAGTGGGTGTGTTGCTATGAAATTTGTTAGCGCTTGTTCTTTAACTGCGTAGAAGGGTATGAAGGTAATGTCAAACTGCAAGAGGATCATGGACCACCATGCCAACAATCTGGATAACATCGACCATTTTATGAGATACTATAATGGATTGATTCTAGAGATTAAGTTCACCTTATGTGGAAGCATGTAGTGTTGTAGTTTTTTGGATGCAAAGGTTAAATCTAGGCAATGCTTTTCAATGGGTGGATAAATAGCCTCAACAAGGATTAGATGACAGCTGAGGTAGTAGAGTGTGTTTTCCTTCTCTTCATCATTGGCTGGGACAACAATGCACCAAGGAGTCATCTAACGTAGCAGTGTAAAGTATAAGTGACTTGCTCGGGATAGGGGTTGCTAGAACTGGTGGTGTGTTTAGGTTATGTTTGGTGTCTTTGAAGGCATGCTCCCACTTGTCATCCCACTTGAACTTTGCATCCTTTTGATATGCGAGAATGTCGGTCTTCCGATGGTTGGATATAAAGTGTCTGTACCAACCTCATTTGAAATGATGTGAGTTGAGTTAAACTTTTTGGGGGTGGAATTTATAATATCGACTTGATCTTGTTCGGATTTATTTTGATTCCCTAGTGTCGGACAATAAAACCAAAGAATTTCCTTGAAGGTGCTCCGAATGCACACTTCAGGAGTTCATTTTGAGGTTAAATTGTCTTAACTGTTTGAAAACTACTCTCATTTCAAAGAGATGGTCTTTCTTTTCTCTACTTTCGGCCATGAGATCATAGACATAGCACTTGACTTGATGATGAATAACTTCATCAAAGATTTGAGCCATAACTCATTGGTATGTAGCACTAGCATTTTTATGGCTGAAAGGCATGAACTTATAACATTAGATTCTAATCAGGGTTTTAAAGTAGTATTTCTTTCATCTTTAGGGCCATCTTTATTTGGTTATATCTAGATAAGCCATCCATGAAAGAGAAGACTACATGAGATGAGACAATGTCCACCATTAGCTCCAAGATTGGTAGTGGAAATTCATCTTTTGGACATGTCTTATTTAAATCCCTAATTAGAGAGATCTTTTAACCAATTTAGGGTATTTTTCTTCTGGATGAAGCCAACATCGATTAGTTTCTTGACTTCATAAATGACTTATTTTTTATGCTAATTGCATGCATAGGAGCTTTCTTGATAGGGTTAATTAGCTCTATTGCTAGTTTATGGATTGCTATGTTAGGAGCTTATCCAGGCCTCTCTTCATAACTCCATGGGAAGAAGTCCTTAAACTCAACCAATAGCCTAACTAAGTCATTGGTTTTAGTTTAATTCAAATATTGATGTATGTTATGGATCATCTTGACTCTTAAGTTGATTTCCTTGAGCTCGTCAATGGTTGACTTGATCTCTTCTTCAAACTCTGGTGCATCTTTGACTTCAAAATAGTTTGGATCATCAAGTTTCTAAGCACAGCTTCTCATATGAGCTAATATGATTTGAAAAGAACCTATCAGATTCAAAATGATTGGTGATGACTAAGTAGTAATCATCATCATCGACTATACCCACTATACCGAATCCTGGTCCTAGTCTTGATTAAGAGCTTTTGCATTTATTCTTCCATATTATTTTGAAGTAGTTTGACCTGTGCTTTGACCAAGTATGTGGGATTAACCCTTTCTTTGCTAAATTATGAACACAAGGCAAGTACCAATCAAAAGGTAATTCGATTAAATCTTTAAATGAATCATCCTCAAGTTCTAGGTCAACCTCTTGACTTGAGGATGATGCTCCCAGGAAGAACCTCTAAGTCTTCACACTTGTGGATGACTTAGGGGCTTCTTTAATTACCAAACCCTCAACTTTTTGAGAGGAAACTGGGGTTAGAGCTAAGGTTCCCAAGCTCTGCTGTTTCATATATACTTGGATACACTTATGCTTTGCTTTGGAGTCCTATCTTCTTCACTTTCTAGCTCAAGTGTCACCCCCAAGAGAATGTACTACTGAGAAGAGCTAGCTAGTGTTCTAAGCATATAAGACTCTACCTTTGAACTAGATTCTAAGTCTATGAATAGTAGGTGCACTCCTAGTAGATGGGACATATCTTCTATTGGGTGGCATAAATAGGTTTTCCACTCTTGACGCCTCTAAGCCTCTTCCTCATCTGTGGAGGTCGTTATATATGTTCAAATGGAGTAACAAATTATTGGTGGAATCTAATTGTGGGTAGAATCTATTAAATCTTTATATGAATCATCCTCAAGTTCTACATCAACCTCTTGACTTATGATGCTAACCTAGTCTTCACACTTTGGATGACTTATTTTTTATCAAATTTTTCTTAAGTTTTCTTTTCTATTTCACATATACTTTTTATGCTTTTTTTTTTTCTTACTTTTTTTAACCCCAAGAGAATGTTCTTAGAAGAGCTTTGTTCTAAGCATATAAGGCTCTTTTGAACTAGATTATGGATAGTAGGTTTAGTAGATGGGACATATCTTCTATTGGGTGATATTTTCCACTAAATCTGGTCTCTTTTTCTGGTGGAGGTTTGTCCCACCTTTATGTTCAAATGGAGTAACAAATTGTGGGTGGAATCTAATGTCGCTCACTTCCTCCTCATTTCATCCATATTCTCTTTCCCTTTCTCTTTCCTTTTTTTTTTCTTTTATGAATAGACTTGTTGATTTTGAGGGAGGGTCTATGTCAACCTCTCTATATGACGATCTCCTTTGCAGATGATCCCACCTCTCACAAACCATTGTGGATGGGTTATGTCTTGTCCATGGTCTCCCAAGCAAAGTGTTGAAAGATGTATTATAATATGAAACTTGGCTTTGGTATTCTAATCATCTATCTCCAAGGACAACACTATGGAGAAACCCAACCTCACTTGGAGTATTCAATCTTCTTGACACTTCTAGACTTCCCTAGTCATAAGACACTTATAACAATTAGGTAAACACTTAACCTAAGCCGAAAGACTTAGATGGTTTAACCATAGGATTAGGTTATGCCTTTGAGATTAAGATAATCCATCTACCCTACAACAAAAATCCAATCCATGTTCACCTTCTCAAACTAAAATCTCAAGTTCAATTCAAACATCAAATTCAAATCCAAATGCAAACCCAAATTCCAAACCCAAATTCTAAAACCAAATGATTGAAGCCCATGATCAAATCCAAACTTGAAACCCTTCCTAAGCCATATGACCTATCCCATGGACTTAGCCAAATCTTAATCCAAATCAATCCAAAATCAATTGATTTTCTCATAATCAATTTATATGTTCAATCATCTTCTTAAATTTAAATCAAATCTACATTCAAATGATCAAAGCTAAATCAAACTAAATCAAATTTAATCAAAACCCTTCCTAAGCCATATGACCTATCCCATAGATTTAGCCAAATATTAATCCAAATCAAGTAAAACTCAATTGATTTTCTCATCAATCATTTTTCAATCATCTTCAAAATTTAAATCAAATATACATTTAAATCATCAAACCTAAATAAAATTAAATCAAAATCCTAACCTAAGCCACATGACCGAACTCTTTGGACTTAGCCAAATTCCTTCATTCTAAAACCCAAATTCAATTTATTTTCCCATGAATTAATCATAACTTCAATCATATTCACAAATATAAATTAAATCTATAATCATCAAGCCAAACCAAAATCAACCCAAGTTAAACCCAACTTAACCCTTTTGACTTGAAATGTTCAAATGAACCAAAACCCATTTAAACCCAAGCCCATTGCAATTGAATTTATATATCAATCCCAAATCCATATATAAACTAAACTATGTCAAACTCAATCCCAAATCAAGACAACTAAATCCAATTGGTCCACTTGACCCAAAGTGACCAATTTTATCTATTTGAGCCAAGTTCTAATCCTACCCAAATTGGATTGAACCAAGCCCATCAAAACTTCCATCATAATTGTTGATCACCCTAGGTTGATTAATTGTCAAAAATTTGGTCAAACCAAGTCAACTTGGTCATTTGACCAAGTCAACCCTTAACCCCATATGAACCTAAACTACCCAAATTATAACTAAGCCAAAAATCCCTTGAAACCAATGATTCATACGACATCAAAATTACTATTTGATTATGACTAGACTTCAATTGAGTCAAACCAAACCCAATTGGTCCTCTTGACCCAAGTTGACCCAAATTGACATAAAAAGACTAAATTGGGTCAAATAAAAATATAAACCAAATTGATTGCAACCAATGGCTCAAGTTCATTCCAAATTGGTTGTTGAACTTGACCAAAGCCAAGATTGGACCTAATTGAACCCAATTGACTTACTTAGCCCAAATTGACCTGAAGATTCAAGTTGGCCTAAATTAAAACCAAATACAAATTAATTGAAACCAAAGCCTAAAATCATATTCAATTGGTCAACTAAACCCAAACCAACACCCCAAGCCAATTTGGCCAATTTGGTCAAATTGGTTATAATCCATTTACCCAAATGAATTCAAATGAGCCAAAATCAAATCTAAGCCAAACTAAACCAAACCAATTGAACCAAAACATCTCAAATGATCATATGAACTTAACCCAACCTTTAGTTTGACCTAATTTGACCAATTGGTCAACTTGACCCAACCTAATCTAATTTGACCTAAATGAGTCAAATTGACCCTAACCTAACCAAATCAATTCCAATTGACTTGAAATTTGGGCTAACCCACTTTTAACTCATTTCAAATCTACCCAAATCAAATCCAAAGCCAAATGATCATTCTACCTTTAGGTCAAGGGAATCACATGAGACAAATCACCCAAGTAAGTGCCATTCCTTGGCCACTTTATACTCTTCCAATGGTCCACCACTAAGACCCTAAACTTGACCAATGGGTGGTTGGGTCGCCATGACTCATGGGAGGTGAAATCACTCACCCTCCCCATTGGAGCATTTGAAACCCATAGGAAACCCATGATTTTTTCTTTGGAAGCCACACCTTAAACCAACCAAGATGAGCCAACTCACCTCCTCCCTACCACCCATGACTCCACGAGATGGTGGGATGGCCATTAGAACCTTCATCCCTCATCAAGATGAAGGGGGTATACACCCCCTTGTTTCCACTCAAACAAACACAAAAATTAATCCTTAGAGCCTTAGCTACCCAAGATGAGACACTAGAGCCATTTCTTAAGCTCCCAAGCTCATTCCTCAATCAAAAAATGCCATTGTCATCCATCCTGAAATAGGACACTCCCATTTCCAATATAACTTCCCCATTTCTCCATCAAACTCAAATTAAATTTTGCACACACCTTCGCTAGGCCTTGTGAAGTAATAACGAATCATCTCCCAAGCTTCCTCAGCACCGAAGGTGTGACTTCAATCAAAGCCCAACTCCAAATCATCTGTTTGTGGCCTTCCGAGTAAACAATGAGGAATTGATCCAATTGCTGCTCAACATGGCTTCATCTCCACTAGATGAAGCTTCTTCAATTGTTTGAGCCACTAGTCTTGAGCTTCGATGAGGTATGCTTCCCAAAATAATCTTTAGGCTAAAATGGGTTGGAGATTTTCGAAGAAAACTTGCTTCTCGTGTGATCTTGACCGTTGGATCCCTTCCGATCGATGTTGTGAAGGTGTGGAATCCTTTAGGAGTTGATCCGAGCTCGGGTAAGCTCAGATCAAGTGAGCAATGATGGATGAACTCCATTCTCCCTCACTAGCATGATGTTAAATCACACACCATCCATTCTGTGTGATCAGAATCGACAATTGTGATTAGATCCGCTAGATTGATCTGATTTAATCCTATTAAGCTGTGGGATTAATCATAGCCATCCGATCTTAGATCTGACGATGGAGGAGAAAGCATGTCACGCCATGTGTAGGCAGTCGGATAAGTATTAAGTAGCTAACTTATGCCATGTGGAAAGCACGTTGCATCGCACCACATGGAGCCACAGATTAGGCTTTAATTTGCTTAATTAATCATTTTAATGGCTAAAATTCTAAAAATCATTAAAAATCATAAATAAATAAAAATGCAAATAAATACTTATTTTAAAAGTATTTAGGAGAATTAATTAAAATTTATCTTAACTAATTTTGAATAGTAATTAAGATTTAATTAAAGTTTAATTACAAAATTAATTAGCTTGAGTACTTAATACAAAATTTTGTGAGTTAATTTAATGGGATGACCTCTACCCATAATTTTCTTGGGATTTATTGATCACTTAATTAGGAAAATGGACAAACTAAACCTTAACTACTCTTTTAAATAAATTAATGATTAATTAATCCCATGAAGAGTAACAAATTGGTTTAATTAAGTTTATTAATCATTGTTCACAATAAGTGAACTAAGAATAGGGTTGGGACCCCTTTCCTAAGTTCATTTCACCTTTTTAAAATGAAATTAATTAATATTTAACTAATTAATTAAATCACTTAATTAAATTGAAATCATAATCATACCTTAATTAATTAAATCATGGGGTAGATCTTTAGGTGTTTAATAACCTAAAGGAGTTTAATGAAATTATAGTTAGTCCACATGTGTGGAAAAATAATAAGAGTAATTAATTAAGTCCCTTAATCTAATTAACTATTAATCATGAGCCAATTGCATTAGGCCCCTTTTTATCTAGGATCATTGCAAGTTTATTTATCATGTCATGTTGGCTCATAATTATTTAGTTAATTACAGGTGACATAGGTAAGGTAATTAATTCATCTAATTAAGGGTTCAACTTAATTAACCCATAAAATCAACTTAATTACATTTCCTTAAATTAAATCAAATCACTACTGTGGGAATGGGTTTATAATAACAATAGATGATTTATTTTCTACTCTTTAAATTAAATCAAATCTGAAACTTAATTAATAAAGTAGCTTTAGTTTGCTTTAAATAATCTTATTTGATTTGATTACCTTAAGAACTAGTTTGGTTGAATTAATCACATGCTTATATTTGATTGTCCTCTTTCCAATCATGTTAAATTTGGTATGTCATTTGAATTCATGCATCCATATTTTTTAAAATCAAGTAAAAAAATGGATTTCTTTTATGTAAGCTTGCATGTGTTGATTTAATTTAATATATGTGTGGCTATTATCACTATTAAATCCAAATGTATTTTTCAAAAGCTTATAAATGAATAATAATATGTGTTATGATGATAGTTATAAATACATAAGAAATGCATGTGGTTATAGCTTAAGTGTATGAATGTTGAGTTCTCTTTCCTCTATTCATGTGTTGATTTATATAAGATTGAATGGTAATGGGTATATAGTCTGGACATCCTAGGAACATGAGGCTTTAGCTAGCCCCAAAGAGGTCATTTGATTACCTCACTTTTCTGGTTTAACAATGGCACGTACCCATTTGATTTCATTCTTATGTATTTCAACATTAGAATTTGGAAAAAGCTTTAATTCATATATATAAATGATTCAATCAAAAAATATAGAATCTTTGCATGGTTTTCTTTCCATCATTTATTCATACATCCATGTGTGTCCAAGAAAAACTAGTATATAGTCTGGACATATCAGGAATATGAGGCTTTAATTAGCCCCGAGGAAGTCATTTGATTACCTCACTTTTCTTGATTTAACAGTGACACATATTTTTCTATATCTTTGTACATGTATATGTATATGTGATTAGTGAATGAAAATCCCATTTTACATTAAAATTGCATGCATTCATAATTACTAAGTGGTTGAATTAATTAGCCATATTATTTGGAGCTTACTTCCTATGTTCATGTATACAAATTATATATGTTTGAATGCAAATGGGTATATAGTCTAGACATCCTAAGAATACGAGGCTTTAGCTAGCTCGAAGGAGGTCATTTAATTACCTCACTTTCCTAGTTTAACAATGGCACATGCATATTTAATTTCATTATTATGTCCTTTTATAAGAATTTGGATAAAGTTTTAAATTAAAATGTTTAAATAATTCGATCAAATAAAATATAAATTCTAAACATACACATACATTCATCATTTAAGTGTGCTAAAATATGTTGCATGTATAGATACATTTAAGATTAAATCATATGCATGTTACATGTGATGGAAAGGATTGATTTAATATATGTCATGTGGTAGTAATTCAATTAAATTAATCATAAGATGCCTTTCATTTTGAATAGGATTATTTAAAGTGAACCTAAACTTAGCATTAATTAAATCATTTAATAAGCCATTCACTAAAGAGAACTAAATCAAATTAATATACTTTAGAAAGTGACTTAAGGTAGGGATGAAAGAGGGCAATCCTCTTTTTCTCTCTTTATAACATTTAGTTGCTAAGTGTAATAAAATGAAACAAAAGAAAACACAAATTAAAATTCTCAAATCAATTAAACTACTTCAAGTGAAATCAACCTTTCATGTTAAATTGAATACAACACTAATGCCTAACAAGACTTACCACACAAGCCTTAAACACAAATTAGAATTAATTCACTACTTTTAGCTCTAAGTTAGGATAGTGTATGGTGTGATGTATTTTTTGTTTTATAATGTATTATTTCTGATTGAATGTTAGGGTGTATGCTTCATAGACTAGATGATAGGCCAATATTAGCCTAATCATATTTTCTGCAGGGGATTATGCTTAAGGATGCTTAAAAATAAATGTGAATGCTCTTTTTGCAGGTTGCTTAAATACTTAAGAATAATTCAAGTTAGGATAGGTGGGCATAGTTACCCATGTGTAAGGTGCTAAGTCCAAATTATAAATACAACTGCTTGGGATTATATGTATATTTAGCTAACTTCTTTTTTGTAGGTGTAGTTAGATTTACTTTTCCTATATAAATGTAATTTTTGCAATAGGAATTAGGATTAGTGCCATGGGGGATTAGGATAAGCAATGGCCAGAAGGTTTTGTCCTGGGGTGCCTTATGATGCCTTTGAAGTAAGCACCATCCAAATCAAAGAAGGAACCAAATCAAAAATAGAGATATGAAGAAAGAAGACCCCCATAGCATTTAATACAATTATAATTATTCTTTCATATTCTAGGTTATATAAGCGTAGAGTTCAATTACCCATCTTTTCTCTCTTCGGGTTGTATGGTGGTACCCAACCGCACCGGGCTTTTATTTTATTATAGTTCATATAATTATTTGATGTTATGTTTACATTGTGTATTAAGAAAAAAATGATTTTGATAGATTCATAAATGATTGATGCTTTAATGGCTTTGATAGGATTAGGCTCTTAGAATAAAAATAACTTTTCTACCCAACTAATCACATATAACTAAATTTTAAACAACTCATAACCTTATCATAAAGCCTAAGACATAAATAAGATAATTAAAAGATTTAGCAACCCCTTACCTATATGGTTGTATGTTTCACATCATGTATGCATATTCTTTCTCTCTTGAACATGAAGGATCTCCATCCTTGGATGATACAAGAATGCTTGACCTGTGAGGGCATCCCTTGTGGTGGAGAACACCTTCTTCTAGTAGATTTAATCCATAACATATTTCATCATGCATTTAGGCATAAGAAATCCTAAAGCCTCTGTCAAAATGATTTATCCAAAATGAAATAAAATTTGAAAATATTTTGTATCTATAGATTAAGTCATATGCTCATGTCATCCCTTTCTTATTAAATAACTACCATAGCTATCTTGCAATTAATATAATCAGACTACATGGTTTTAAAATCATAGGAGTTAGTTGGTGGCTAGTCTAGAAGTCAGACAATTTATTCTCTCATATGGAGGTAAACCTTATGTCCATATGTCATTTAAATTTAGGTCGTGCTTTAGCTCATACTAAAGCTCCCTAGATTTAAGATATGAGGTAGCTATTTCCTTTAGGCTACGAGCATAAATCCTCACCTCTTGGGCATTCCCACAACCTTGTGTTGGTGGATTATGAGCCTTAATCTAATTAAATTTCAACTCAAAACATATAAATCTCTTCAACTTCAAATTATAAATCCCAACCATAGGATAGGTTGGAATGCTCACTTCATAGTTTTATGAGAATTTCCTACTTATTTCATTTGGTTTCAAAAAATAAGCCTTTTCCTTGAACTTTCCCAATTGATTTTCCAAATACAACAAATCTTTTGATAGTCTAACCTTGAAATCTTTAGAGATAATAATTGTCTACTTTAATCGAGAGTATTTTTAGAAAATTTCATTTCCTATGATGTAATTAACTATGGAGGCTTATCTCCATAGGGAACTTAAGAACTTTTTTTAATATAAACCCTACTTAATTCATCTTTATAAAGTAGGGGAAAAATCTTTAGTACATTTGAAGACCCATCATGCCTTAAGAGTCTTTATTATGTGATTAGGTCCATTGTAGGGTGATGCCTATCTTTCGAGATAGTATATCATACCAATGTTGTACCGATCACCTCAAAAGTAACTATGATCAACATGGTATCCTCCCCCTCCATACATTTAAACACCACAAGGCCTCTCACCTTGTTCATTGAATCCTCAACATCATCCTTTCTTTTTGGAGTTTAGAGATGTCGATCCTCAATTAGGCAAGGGTTCTTAGACTCATAATGTCAACTGATACACTTGGGTCAACTAGCACTTTGGATAGCCTATTTCTGCCAACATCTACTGTAATGTAAAGAGGTGGTTATGCTCCATCATCCTTAGGAGTAAGTCTTCATCACTGAATGTAACTCTTAAGATGTCTTTCGAGTGGCATGCCTCCACTTTAGTAGTGGTCAGCTAAGCTAAGCATATCTCTAGATCAAGTAAGGCCTTGATTAGAGGTTCTCTCATCTATTTGGATAAGATAAGGGCATCGTATATGCTTAACTTAGCTGGAAACTTTCTAAGGTGAGCTAGGACATTGTAATCAACTCTAGCTTGGTCCTCACAAGTATATCCATGGGTGGAGCATCCTATAGAGGGCATTCACTCGAACCAATGACTTGCTTACCTTATCACGAGGTGCTACCCTAGGAGGTAAAACATTTCCACTATGTAGATTGACTTCAGTGACATCTTGGAAAGATGAGCTTATGGAAAGTTCTACCTTCTTGTCAAGCATACCTAAAGCATCTCCTATGGGATCCTCAGAGTCAGTTCACTCTAAGTCAATCTCAAGAGGTGAACCTGGTTAATTTAAAGAAGGATAGTCCAGCTTTAAATCAAAAAGAAAATAATTAGAACTATTAGAGCTATTATTTTTATTTAGACTTGGAGAGATTTCAATAGGAATAAAATCAAGAGCATCAAAAGTAAACAATAAATATGTAGAATCAGCTTTCTTCATTAATTACTTTTTGGGTGGAAGTACATGATAGAAATCAAGTAAAGTATGTGGAGTAAAGGATTTAGTTCCCTTATCCATAGATACAATGGCGGAGGAAGTATTAGACTCAAATGGTGGCTACGCTACTGGACTATCCAGACAAGTATGGTGACCTACTCTTCTTTTTGGAGTCACCCTCCCAGTTATCCTTGACTAGCAAACCTTCCTTGATGGTGGAGGTTTGAGCAACTTCATGCACCTGCAAGGAAAGCTTCTTGATCTTAGAAATGATCTTCTTAGAGGTTTGGGATAGGGAGATATCTTAACCTTCTTTGGTGTTAAGAGGTTCCAAGTATCCCAAGGATTACTCTAACGACTGGATGGTTGTTCTAATAAGTATTCCTTAGGGATAATTATGGCTCTCAACTTGTAGTTGTGCTCAAGATAATCCTTAAAAGTGATACAATCCTCTAAGACATGGCCTAACATGCAGTGGTAGGGGCAATAGCTAGGATCATCATTCTTGCCCACTTCCTCCGGCCTCTTAAGCTTTTAGTGGAAGTCGGGTTTCTTTAAGAGATTCTTAAAGATTTTCCTAACTACCTCTCCCTTGAATGAATATGACTTATCAATCTATCTACAAGAGTAGGTGGAAGTAGCTACATACCACTATTGGGTAGAAAGGTGGTGGAAATGATCATTGTGGTGGGCGGTATGATGGCCAAGGTGGTGAGTCTATCATCTTGAACTTCGGTTGCTTCCTCTTCCTTGACATAACTATCCCTAGCTTTTTCTTAAACACCATCTGTGGCTTGGGCCTAGATGATTGGTCAGGAAAGGGTAATTATTTGGTTTCCTCTTATAGGCTAGCCACCTTATTGATTAATTTCTCGAATATTTTGATGGTAAAGCCCTTAAGCATGAAGGCGATCGGGCCATGGATATTCATGAGAAGAATTACAATGGCATGCTCTTTAGATAGTTGTAATTCTCATTTCATGCTTAGGTTGCACCACCTGAGAATGTAATCAACAAGGGACTCATTGAGTTTCTGTTTCTCTACAATGAGGTAGCATACAATCACCCTCTCCTGAGCTCTAGCAAACCTCTTGATAAAGAGGTGCTCCAACTCAGCAAAAATCTTCATAGAACCATTGGAGGTTACCAATCAAATGCAACATGACAAACTTCTAATGAAAAAGGCGAGGAAGAAGTGTTCTTTGCCACGTTGCAACATCCAACTCTAAAGTGTGCAATGTGTTATTGTGGGTTCCACTACCACCAAAGATCTAGAAGGATGGTGGCAGAAAACCCTAAATAAAATAAAATTAAACAAAAACCTAAATCTAAAAAATAAACCTAAAAATAAATAAAAATAAAACTAACTTAAACAAATAAAGAACCTAAACCTAAAATAAACCAAATAAAATAAACATAAACCTAAACTAAAATAAATAAAACTAAACCTAAACTAAACTAAATAAAATAAAATAAACTAAAAAATAAACCTAAACCTAAAAAAAATAAAAAAACCTAAAATAAACATAAAATAAAAACCTAAAATAAACCTACAAAAAATAAAATAAAACCCAAACATAAACCTAAAAATAAAAATAAAACAAAAATTAAATAAAATAAACTAAACTAAAAAATAAAGATAAACCTAAGCAAACCTAAAAATAAACTAAAATAAAAACACAAATAACATAAATAAAAAACAAAAATAAAAATAACTACTAAATAAAATAAAATAAATAAAATACTAAGATATAAAAATAAACTAATAAATAAATAAAAATCTCTGAGCCCTGGCTCTATCCTAAACTTCTAAATCATACCAGGCCAAACTATAAAAAACCCTTCTGTGCCTGAGCCCTCTAACTGAGCCACAGGCCTGACCCTGACCTACACTACCACAACCTAGGCCAAGGCCACTAAACCTGACCTGGGCCACTGAGCCACTGAGCCCTAAACCTACACTAAGACTGACTCTTGAGCCCCAGGCTACTGGGCCAAAAACTAACTAGTCATAAACCTAAACTGTGAACTGACCTACCCTAACTGGACTAACTGACCATAAATGAGCTAATGATAGCCTAAACCCTAAACTAACTACCACTGACCTGGCCTGAAAAACCCTAACCTGATAAGGATAAAATAAAACCAAAACCTAAACCTAAAACAAATAAACTTAAAATAAAATAAAATAAATAAAAAAACCTAATTAACCTAAATAAAAATAAAATAAATAAAATAAACTAAAATAAAATAAATAAATAACTAAACTAAAAATAAGATAAACTTAAAAAAAACCAAATAAAATAAAAAATAAATAAAATAAATAACTAAAATAAAAAAATAAATAAATAAAACCTAAAACCAAAAAATAAAATCTAAAAATAAACAAAATAAATAAAAAATAAACCTACCCTACTAAAAACTAAACCTAAAATAATAAAATTAAAATAACTACTAAAATAAAATAAACTAAACTAAATAAAATATAAAACTAAACTAAGCTAAATCACTAAACCTAAAAACTAAATAAAATAAAATAAACTAAAAATAAACAAACCTAAACATAAAATAAAACAAAATAAACCCAAATAAAACCTAAAACTAAACCTAAACTAAAAATAACTAAACTAAAAATAAAATAAAAAAAAAACTCCTAAAAAATAAACCTAAAATAAACTAAAATAATTAAATAAAATAAATTAACTAATTAAACAATAAAATAAAAATAAAATAAATAAATAAATATAATAGACTAAAATAAACAAAAATAAATGTTAATCTTATTTGTTCGTTAAAAGGAAAAAAATCAAAAAAGCTTAAAATAAACTAAACCAAAACCAAACCTAAAAACTAAAATCCTAACCAAAACTAAAACCCTAAAATATAAACCTAAACCCTGAACCTTAAACCTAAATAAACTAAACTAAACTAAAAAATAAACCAAAATGCTAAAATGCTAAAGGCTAACCTAGATAAAACTTAAAAAATAAAATAAATAAATAAAATGAAACCAAAATAAAATAAAACAAAATAAAAAACATAAACCAACCTAAAAATAAATAAACTACTAAAAAATAAAGAAAATAAAATACAAAATAAAACTAAACTAAAATAAAATTAATAAAACTAAACTAAACTAAAAAAATAAAAAACTAAAATAAAATAAAATAAACCTAAAATAAAAATAAAATAAATAAATAAAAGAAAATAAAAAAACTAAATAAAAACTAAAATAAAACCTGAGTAAATAAATAATAAAAAAATAAACTAAATAAAATAAATAAACCTAAACTAAACTAAAATAAACTAAAAAAACCAATAAAACCTAAACCTAAAAAAATAAAACCAAAACCCTAAACTAAAATTAAATTAACAAAATAAAAACTAATAAAATAAACCTAAAATAAATAAATAAAAAATCTAAAACCTAAACATAAAAAATAAACATAAATAAATAAAAAAATAAAATTAAAAAAAAAATAAAATAAAAATAAACTAAACTAAAAATAAATAAAACTAAAAAAAATAAACTAAATAAAAGAAAACTAAACTAAAAAATAAATAATAAATAAAATAAAACTAAATAAATAAAATACAAATAAAATAAAATAAAAATAAAAAAAAAATAATACTAAAATAAAAAAACCTTGGTTTACTTATAAAAAAAATGGAAAAAATTAAACAATTTAAAAAATCATAAAACTTGGACCCTAACCAAAAACTAAAAATAAAACTCTAAACCAAACACAAACCTAACTAAACCACAAACCCTGAGCCTAAAATAAAACCCTAAAATCTACAAACCTAAATAAAACCTAAAAAACCCTAAACCCACAACTAACAATAAAAGAAACCCTAAACTTTAAAAACCTAAAAACCTAAACTTAATCTAAATAAAACTTAAAAATAAAATAATTAAGAAAATATAAACTTAAATAAAATAAATAAAATAACTAAGCCTAAATAAAAAAAGAATAAAATAAAATAAAAACCTAAACCTAAAATAAAATAAAATAAAATAAAATAAATAAAATAAATTAAACTAAACTAAAATAAAATAAAATAAACTAAGATAAAAAAAAATAAAATAAAAAAACTAAATGTAAAATAAAAATAAAATTAAATAAACTAAAAATAAATAAAATAAATCTAAAATAAACCTAAACCTAAAGAATATAAATAAATAAAAATAAAACCAAAACTAAAACTAAAAAAAACACTTAAACCTAAATAAAAATAAAATAAACATAAAACAAAGAAACTAAAAAAAAATAAAAACCTAAACCTAAAATAAACTTAACATAAACCTAAACCTAAAATAAATAAACTAAAATAAACCTAAAAAAATAAAACCTAAAATAAATAAATTAAAATCTAAAACTAAACAAAAAATAAAATAAAACTAAACCTAAACCTAAAATAAAAAAATAAAACTGACTTGAAAAAAATAAAATAAAAATAAAACAAAATTAAAAAAATAAACTTAATAAACTTAAATAAAAAATAAACTAAAATAAAACCTATAAAATAAATAAACTAAACTAAATAAAATAAAAAATAAACATAAATAAAATAAAAAATGAAAAAACTAAAATAAACTAAAATAAATAAAAAAAATAAATATAACTACTATGGTTTGTTTTAAAAAAATAACATAAACTGACCTAATAATAAAATAAACCCTATATGATTTAAAATAAACATAAACTAACAAAACTAAACCTATAACCCAAAATATAAAACTAAACCAAACTAAATGACCCTAAACTGACCTCCATAAAATGACCCTGAGCACAGGCTCTGAGCCACTGAAATACTATAGCACATATAATAAAACCCTGACCTAAATCTACTAAACAGGCCTACCACACCCTAACCTCTAAACTCCATATACTGAGCCCAAACTGACTAACTGAGCCCACCCACTAAACCCCATTTACCCTAACAAAAACAAAAACTAAAAATAAATAAACTTAAATCATAAATAAACTAAACTACCTAAAATAAATAAAATAAAGACCTAAAATAAATAAATAAAACTAAATAAAACTAAATTAAATAAAAATAAGCTAAACCAAATAAAAATAATAAAAAATAAAACTAAATAACATAAAATGAGCATAAAATAAATAAAACAAAAAATCTTAAATAAAATAAACTATAAATAAAATATAAATCTAAATAAAAAAAAACTCTAAATAATAATAACTAAAAAATAAACTATAATATAAACCTAAATAAAAAAATAAATAAAAACCATAAAATAAATATAAAACCCTAATAAAATCTAAAATAAAACTAAAAAATAAAATAAATAAATAACCCTAAAAAAACCTAAAATAAACCCACAAAATAAACTAAAACCTAAATAAAACTAAACTGACTCTAACTAAAAATAAACCTAAAAATAAACCTAAAAAATAAATGAAATAAAAATAAATAAAAATGAGCTCATAAAATAACTAATAAAAACCAAATGTATGGCTAAACTAAAAATAAAATAAAATAAATAAATAAATGCTACTAGATCTGATAAAATCTACCATGAAACCACTACCAACCATAAACAAAAACTATATACTAACCTAATAACCTAGGCCTCTAACCATGAATCTAAAGAAGGCCACTACCCTAACCATAATACTAAACCCTCCTACCACTGATGGCCACATGCCCTCTAACCCTGGGCCACACTACCCTGAGCTCTGGGCCCTAACATAAAGGCTGAGCCAAAACCAGCCAACCTGAAAACTTAACCTACTAAAATAAAAAAATAAAATAAACCTTAAATAAACCTATAAATAAATAAAAAAAAATAAAACTACTAAATGGAATAATAAAAATGAAATAAAAATTAAAATAAAAAATAAAGCCTAAATAAAATAAAACCAAATAAAATAAAATAAAATAAAATAAAACTAAATAATCAATAAATAAACCCAAACCTAAAATATAAAAAAAAATAATGTAAAATAAATAAAAAATAAAACCTAATAAACATAAACCTAAAATAAACAAAATAAATAAAAACATAAACTAAAATAAAAATAATTCTAAACCTAAACCTAAAAATAAACAAAATAAATCTAAAAACCTAAAACCTAAAATAAAATAAAAACCATAAAATCATCCTAAAAAATATAAAACAAAATCAAATAAAATAAAACTAAACTAAAATATAAACCTAAACCAATCCCAAACTTAAAAGTAAACTAAGATAAAAACTAAAATAAAATAATAAATAAAATAAAATAAAATAATAAAAAGTAAAATAAAAGGAAATAAAAACTAAACTAAAATGAATTAACTAAAAGCCTAAGCAAAATTATAAATTAAAATAAAGCTAAACATAAAAAGCCTAAATAAAATAAAAACTAAATAAAAAATAAAATAAAATAAAATAAAAACTAAATAAGATTCTCAACCTAAAATAAAAACCCAAACCTAAAATATAAACCTAAAAATAAAATGTAAAAATAAATAAAAAATAAAACCAAAACCTTAAACTAATAAAACTACATAAACCTAAAATAAACAAAATAAAATAATCCCAAACATAAACTAAAATAAATAAAATCTAAACCTAAATAAAAAAAATAAAACCTAAATAAATCTAAAATAAAAACCTAAACCTAAAATAAAATAAAACCATAAAATCATCTAAAAGGAAATATAAAACTAAACCTAAAATCAAATAAAAATAAAACTAAAATATAAACCTAAACCTAATCCCAAACTTAAAAAGTAAACTAAGATAAAAAAACTAAACTAAAATAAATGAAGCCTAAATGTAAAATAAAAATAAAATAAAAGTAAAATAAAAGGAAATAAAAACTAAATAAAAATCTAAACCTAAAAAATAAACATAAAAATAAAACCTAAAAAAACCAAAACCCTAAACAAAAAACAAACCTAAACCTAAAATAAACAAAATAAATTAAATCTAATCCTAAACTAAAGTAGATAAAACCAAGCCTAAACCTAAAATAAAACCAAACTAAACTATAAAAATAAACTTAAAATATACCTAAACTAAACTAAAAATTAAACCAATAAATAAACCTAAAACCTAAAACTTAAAAATAAAATAAAACCTAAACCTAAATAAAACTAAACACTAATAATAAAAAAAATAAAACTAAAATTAAAAAATCAATTAAAATAAAACTAAACTAAAAAATAAACATAAAAACCTAAAATAAAATAAACTAAATAAAAAAAATCCTAAAACCAAAATAAAAACATAAAATAAAAATAAAACTAAACTAAAATTAAAAAATAAACTTAAATAAAATAATAAATTAAATAAACTAAGGTTTACTTAAACTTACGAGTTTACTTAATATAAAAAAAACACTAAACCCTAAACCCTAAATAGTAAATCCTAAACCCTAAACTCTAAACCCTAAACCCTAACCCTTAACCCTAAACCTTAAATCTTAAACTAACCATAAACCCTGAAGCCTAAACCCTAAACCTAAATCTAACCTGAGACCCTAAGCTAACCCTAAACCCAAACTTAATAAAACAATACTAAACTAATAATTATAATAAAACTAATAATTAACTAATAACTAATAATAAAACCTAACTAAAACTCATAAAACTAACTATCTAAATAATTATTAAACTGATAATAAACTTAAAAACTAGAACTAATAAGAACAACTAAAAATAATAATAATAAGCAACCAAATAAACTAACTAAAAACCATAAAACCCTAATAAATAAACTAAACTAACAAATAAAATATAGTAATAATAATAATAATAATAATAATAATAATAATAATAATAATAATAATACTAAACTAATAAAACTAACTAAAACTAATAATAGTAATAATAATAATAATAAAAATTATAATACTTATTATAAACTAATAAATAATAAAATAATTAACAATAAAATAATAAAACTAAAACTCACAAAACTAAATAAATAAATAATAATAAAACTAATAATAAACCTAAAAACTAAAATTAATAAAAATAACTAATAATAATAATAATAACGAAATCCAAATAAACTAACTAAAACTATAAAACCCTAATAAATAAACTAAACTAACTATTAAAATAATAGTAGAAATAATAATAATAATAATAAACTAATAAAAACTAATTAAAACCAATAATAATAATAATAATAATAATAATAATAATACTAATAATATAATAATAAAATAATAAATAATAAAATAAAACTAAATATAATAAAAATAAAAATAATAACTAAACCAAAATAAAAAAACTAAAATAAACTAAAAGCCTAAACCCCAAATAATAAACTAAACTAAAAATCCCAAAAATTAATGAAAATAACAAAACTAATAATAACTAATAAAAACTAATAAAACCCAAAACTAAAAAAAGCCTAAACTAATAACTAAAATAAAATAAAACTGGCAAAGTAATAAACCCCACCAAAACTAAACTAAATAAAACCAAAAACTAAACTAAAACTAACCCAAAATATAATAACCCCATAAACCTAAAAAACCTAAACCTAAACCAATTAAAGAAACAAAACAAATAACTAAAGCAATAATAATAATAATAACTAACAAACCTAAATAATAATAACAATAAAATATAATAAAACAAAAATTAAACAATAACTAAACTAAACTAATTAAACCCTAAACTTAAAATAAAATAAAATAAAAAATAAAAACTAAACTAAATTAAAATAAATAAAAACCTAAACTAAACTAAAAAATAAAATAAACTAAAAAAAATGTAAATAAAGTAAAACCTAAATGTAAAATAAAAATAAAATAAAATTAAAACATACACCTAAAAAATAAACATAAAAATAAAATATAAAAATAAATAAAGAATAAAAGCTAAGCCCTAAACTAAAAAAAGAACTAAAACCTAAAATAAATAAAATAAAATAAACCTAAACCTAAACTAAACTAAATTAAACTAAAATAAAGAAAACCTAAACCTAAACCTAAAATAAACTAAACCAAAACCCTAAAATAAATAAAATAAAATAAACTAAAATTTACCTAAACATAAACAAAAAAAAATAAAATATAAACTAAACCTAAACTTAAAATAAAAATAAAACCTAAACCAGAAATAAAATAAAAATAAACTAAAAAAATAAATAAACTTAAAACTAAACCTAAAAAAAATAAATAAAAAATAAAATAGTGAATAAATAGAAAAATAAACTAAATAAAATACCCTTGGGTTTGGTTAATTTAATAAAATAAAATAAATAAATAACAACCATAACTTACCACCCACTAAATATCTGACCCTACACTAAACCCTAATCCACTACCCACTCTAAAATCCCTAAATAACTAAATAAAACCTACCTTTGTCTAATCCCTGAGCCATCCATGACTAAAATAAATAAGAACCTGAGCCCTAACCCAAACTCCCCAAACCAAATGACCCTGAGCCCAGGCTAACCAAACTACCACTGAGCTCTAAATTTACTACCCAAAACTGACCAAACCCCACCAAAACCAGACCACTAAACCCACCCTGACCCTAAAACTGAATAAAGCATAAACACCTAAACTAAAATAAAACTTAATAAAAAATAAAAACCTAAACCTAAAAGAATAAATTAATTAAATAAAATAAATACCTAAACTAAAACTTAAATGTAAACCTAAAAATAAAATAAAATAAACTAATAAAATTAAACTAAAATAAAATAAGTAAAAATTAAAATTAAACTAAAAATATAAAATAAACTTAAGAATAAGAAACCTAAGTAAAATAAAATCTAAACGTAAAATAAAGAAAATAAACTTGAAATAAATCTAAAATAAAATAAAATAAAAATTAAATAAAAACTTAAACCAAAAAGTAGAGCTAAAAATAAAACTTTAAAATAAGTAAAAATAAAACCTAAACCTAAAAAAAAACTGTAAAATTAAAATAAAATAAAAAATAAAAGAAACCTAAACCTAAACTAAAAATAACTATACCAAAATAAATAAAACCTAAACCTAAACCTAAAATAAACAAAACCTAAACCTTAAACTAAATCAAATAAAATAAACTAAAAATAAACCTAAACCTAAACAAAAAAAATCAAACCTAAAATAAACCTAAAATAAAACCCAAACTTAAATCTAAAAAAGAAAATAAAACTAAATAAAATATAAAACCTAAACCAAAAATATAAAATAAAATAAAACACAATTAAAATTAACTAAACCAAAAAAATAAAATAAAAAAAACTAAAATAAATAAATAACATAAATAAAAATAATAAATAAAATAAACTAAAATAAATAAACTTAAACCTATTGGTTTACTTAATTAAAAAAAACTGTAAACCCCAAGCTAACCTGAAACCCTAAACCCAAACCTGGCTTAAACCCTAAAACCTAAACCCAAAAAACAAACCCCAAACCCTAAACCCTAAAACCAGAAACCTAAACCTAAACTAAATAAAATGTAAAATAAAATATATAATAAAACCTCAATGTAAATAAAATAAAAATAAAAATCTAGACTAAAACATAAACCAAAACCTAAAAATAAAATAAAATAAACTAACAAAAATAAACTAAAATAAAATAAATAAAATCTTAAACTAAATTAAAAAAATAAAATCTTAAATAAAATAAAAACTAAAGGTAAAAAAAATAAATTAAACTTAGAATAAAATAAATTAAATACCAAATAAAATCTTAAACCTAAAAAATAAACTTAATAATAAAATCTAAAATTAAATAAAAATAAAACTTAAATAAACTAAAAAAAACTAATAAAATAAAAATAAAATAAATAAAATAAAATAAACTTAAATCTAAACTAAAATAAACTAAATAAAAATAAATAAAACCTAAGCCTAAACTACATGAAATAAAATAAACTAAAAATAAAATTAAACCTAAACTAAAAATATAAAACCTAAAAATAAACCTAAAATAAAACTTAAACGAAAACCTAAAAAAAAACCTAAACCTTAACCTAAAATAAAAAATAAAACCTAAACCTAAAAAATAAAATAAAAATAAAACTAAACTAAAAACTAAATCTAAACCTAAACATAAACTAAAAAAAAAACTAAAATAAAAAACCTAAACTAAAACCTAAAATAAATAAACTAAACTAAATAAAAATAAAAAATAAAATAAACAAAGGGAAGGAAAATGCACTCTACTACCTCACCTATCATCTAATCCCTGCTAAGGCTAATTATCCACTCATTGAGAGGCATTTCCTAGCTTTAATCTTTGCATCATAAAAGCTACAGTACTACATGCTTCCTCATAAGGTGAACTTAATCTCTAGGATGAATCCACTATAATATCTTATGACACGACCGATGCTATTCGGACGGTTGGCATGACAGTCCATGATCCTCTCATAATTTGACATTACCTTCGTACCCCTTCATGTTGTGAAAGGATAAGCACTAGTAGATTTATTAGCAGCACACTCACTTCCTGCTAACTTTCTCCTTAATGATGGTTTTCCTGATGAATAAATCATAAACTTAGGGGATACTAGCATTCCCCACTGGGATATATACTTTGATGGTGTGGCTTCATCTTAAAGAGGAGAAGAACCATAATCTACTACTCCATGAAATGCATGGGTAGGAATAGTTATCTTAACTCAAGACAATGATGTGATGAGATTCTTATATCATCTGTCCAATCCTTGCACCAACAATGAAGTCAAATATGAGGCTCTGATTGTCGGTGTAGAGTTAGTCGTTACTCTAAGCATCCAGAACATCAACATCTTCATGGATTCTTAACTAGTTATCAACCAAATCCCTAGGTCCAATAAGGTTACAAAGCCCAAGCTCCATCACTATCACAAGTACACCATGGATTTATTGGCCCAAATCCCAGAGGTTACCATTTATAAGATTCCTCTAAGAGAGAACGTCATAACATATGCTTTAGCCAAGCTTGCCAAAGAGTTGGCATGTCTGGAGGATGAGACTATATCAATAAAGGTCCAAAATAGATAAGTCTTATCCCTTATTGATATTGAACTCATCAAAAAGTACTCTATTGAAGGGGAGGTTTCCATTTCTAAGAAGGATGAGGAGTTAGATTTTAGGCAACCATTCAAGGATTACCAAAATAAAGGAAAACTACCTCAAGAGAAGTCTCAAGCCCGTTAGATGAAGCAAAGAGCATTTTCCTATGCTCTTATGGATGTTGTCTTGTACTGGAAGTCTTTCTATTATATGTTTATTTAGACATGCACGAAGCACATAAGATCATGACCGAGGTACCCATAAAATCATGATCGAGGTACACTCAGGATTATGTGGAGTGAACCAATCTGATCCAAAGATGAAGCCAAGATCAAGAGACTAGGATACTACTGGTCATCGATGATTAAAGATTACATGGATATAGCTAGGTGATGCAACTAATGTCAAAGACACAATGTGGTCCTACACCAACCACCCAACATTCTATATCTTACATTAGTTTCATGACCATTCGAGTGTTGGGGTACCAACATAGTAGGTTTGACTGATCCTCATTCTTCCAAAGGTCATCAGTTCATCTTAGCTGCTACTAACTACTTTTCCAAATGAGCATTAGCGATTTCCCTCAGATTGGTCACAGTTCAACATGTGCTCTAGTTTTTTAAGAACCATATAATATATAGGTTTGGAGTGCCTCGATGAATTATAATTGATATTGGTATTGCATTCAAGTGCACTGAGATTCACAACTTTTCCCAGAGACACATCATATTTTAGAGATATTCTACCATGAACTACTTGAGGGTAAATGGCTTAGCAGAAGCCTTCAATAAAACTCTCATATAAATACTAAAGAAGACACTCGATATCAACATGTGATAGTGGCATGAGCTATTAGTTGAAGCCTTGTAGGCCTATCGTACTACATATAGAACTACAACTTACTACTCCTTTCTCCTTAGTGTATGGATCCAAAGCCATTCTACCATTTGAAGTCCAACTCCCATCACAAAGGATATTTGTGGGTAGCCAGATCACAATAAAGTAGAATGCCAAGTTGTGGTTAGAAGACCTCGAAGGATTGAAGGAGAGACTCCTGCAGACATGCTAAAACCTCAAGTTGTAGAAAGTTAAAATGATTCAAGCTCACAATAAGTTGGCCCATCCTAGAGCTTTTCAAGTAGGACATCTAATTTTAGTTCTTAGGAGATCGATTGTTCCCTGTCATAGAATGGGACGCAAGTTTGAACCCACTTGGGAAGATCCTTTTGCCATAGAGAAGCATACTAAGGAGGATCTTATCAGCTTATTAATTATAAGGGAGAGCACCCAATTCTTCCAATCAATGGGCTCTACTTAAAGAAATAGTATAAATCATGTTTTAAAATAATTATCATCAATGAAAATTCCATTTCAATTTCAATCTCTTTATTATTGAAAGTATTCTTGTTTGTGAATCTACCATGATGGGTTTAGGGTAGTTGTAAGGAACCTGAGCGACGTCTTACCCTTCATCAACATAACACAAACATAAACTATATATAAACATATAAAATAAACACATATCTTTTGTATCGGGCTACTCTTAGTTAAGAAAATGTCCCCAATGGCATTCACTCAGTAGATACTCTAGGTCAGGCTGATGTGCTACCCTAGTAGTGTGTCACCTTAGAGGTCTTCTTGCTTTGGAGGATATAAGTCTGTTACACTTTTATTCCTTGCTTATCCACTATGCACCAATGAGTTCCTTGTTAGTTTGGTAGGCCTTATTATGTGGTTGATAAGCTACCTCATGTTTGCTTCATTTAAGAGGATGTGAGTCTGCTATGCTTTGTTCTTAAATTAGCCTTCGTGCATTGACTGGGTTGAGCATATTTAAGGTTTAGGATAAGTTCCCTAGCGCCTCCTTCCCTCATGACTACTTCAAGTCTAGGTCCAGTCCTTCCTCGAGTCTCCCTGCTTAATAGTTACTCTAGGTCAGATAGCATCTATCCCAATAATGGTAAACTATTACGATGATTAATTCTTCTTGGAAAGTTGTAGCCCACACGCTTTCTTCTCAATTTGATTGTTGCACACCGACGAGCACCTTAAGTTGGTTGGTTCTCACTATGCTGATGGATACACCACTCATGCTGACGGATACACCTTAGGTTGGTTGGTTCTCACACCTTATAATACACCACTCATGGGAGATGTCAGTCTACTATGCTTTCTCCTTGAGTTGGCCAACGTACACCTACAAGATTTCTTTTCTAGGGCTCAGGATAACACCCCTAGAAACACCTCCCCTATAGGCACTATATTTGGATCATGTCATTTGCAATCCCATTTAGACACTACATGGGTTACTAGTTGATTGGACAGTTTCCCTTTCCTGGTAAGCACCCCTCTGGTTAGAGAATTTATCCTGTGGATATGCAAATTCTTCCTTGGTCTAGTAAATCGAGGAGTCAAGGTGACATAGCCCTTTCTGGTGTGGTCCCTCATACACCAACAGGGTCCACACAAATATATAAATAAAATATATATTCACTTTGGGATTAGGAGGACACCCCTAGTGGTACCTTTTCCCAAGCAAGTATCCTATCTTTAGGGTAGTGTCAGCAAAACTCCCTATAGGAATCGCCTAACTACTCTTGAGTTGATATAAGTCCCCAGTGACATTCACTCAGTAGTCACCCCTAAGTAGAGTTTAATTTGATGTGCTACCAACAGGTCACCCCAATAGTTATTCTTTTCTTTAGAAGATGTAAGTCTGTTATGCATTTTTCCTAGGACAACCTAGCACATCGAAAGACAACCCCTTAGGTTGGCTAGCTCTACCCCACAGCTAGTAGACTATTCCTTTAGATTTATAAATCTTAGATAGGAGAAGTTTGATATAGTCCCTTCTCAGTGGGTCCATCGCACACCGACATGGTGCATAAATTAAATCTAATAATTTTTTTTGAGCTCACATCTCCAGCGGATATGCCCATAATTTGAAATCAAACTAAACTAAACAAACCACATCAAATCACATGAAATTAAGATAAAATTAACCTTGACTACTTTTAAGTTGACATAAGTCCCCAATGACATTCAGAGTCACAAGGTTAGGTTGTATTGTGCATCTAACTAGTCACCCTAGTGGTTTTTCCTCACTTTGGAGGATGTAAGTCTGCTATGCCTTCTTCTTAGCATAGTCGTTGCACACTGAAAGGTAACCCCTTTAGTTGGCTAGCTCTGTCCCACAGTCAGTAGACTATCCCTTTGGATTTGTAAACCTAAGGTAGGTTAAGGTGGATATAGCCCTTCTCAGTGGGTCCATCATACACCGACATGATCCATGCATTAACTTAGATTAAATTAAACTCAATTTGACTTTCCTTAGTGAAGTTAAATCACTCCCTTCTCCTGAGTGTAGCCCCAAATCATATATAAACAAGTCAAGCAAACAAATCAAATTCAAAATCAACCTCCCGAGTGGAGCCAAATTAAACTAACTTCCCTTGTAGAGCCTAAATCAAAGAAATCCAACCAAACACTTATCCTCAACGGATACATTCCCAAACAAATCTATGAAATTAAACTCAAATCTTAATCCTAAGTGGATAGCCCAAACCTGGTTCCCTAGTGGATGGTTCATATACCTGATCTCCAGCAGACTCGAGCCCATATCTCCAGTAGATATGCATTCACATCAATTAAAATAAATCAAATTAAAGTCAATTCGATCTTAATCCCTAGTGGATTATAGATTCTTATCCATAGCGGATATTCATTCCATAAATCATATAATCAAATCAAATTCAAACCTTATCCCCAGCAAATTTTCTTCATCTATGCCCTTGACATAGAACCCTCACATGTCTTGTCCAATGCATGTGTGATCCCATAGCGGATCTCCCTCCATGTCCTTAACATGAAATTCTCATCAAATCTTATTTCTTCTCTTATGAACACCTTTAATACTTCAACCAAAAGCCTAACAATGTATTTTCTCAAATTACATCATCTTAACATTATAATCAACATTTTATGATTTATGATGGTGCAAGCTCAAACTAACTATACAGTATCATGCTATACATATTATAGTGTAAGTTAACTCACTATATTATATTATAATATATGATATTATATTATAATTTGCTATAATATAATATATTGTCAAACATTACACCTCATTAATCACTTAAAATTAACAAATAAGAAATTTTTTTAATATATGATTAATGTTCATTTTAAGTGTAAAATTATTATTTTTTATTAGAAATGGTACAAAATAGCATAATTTTGGTGTTCCTTCTTGGTGTGTGCCATGAATTTGGCCAAATTCTTCCATCTCCACTTTCAAAATTAACTTTTTGTGAGTTTTTTTGACCCAATGTATTATAACAAAAGTAAAACATACTAAAATGTACAATAACATTTAGTAACACACCACATTTTTTCATATATATGTGAAGTTATATTGTTATGTACATTATATATTAATATGCTTTCATATAATATATTATCTTACATTACACCTTAAAATGAATCACTTTAAGAAAAAAATATAAAATTTGGTTGAAAATTGAACATTTATTTTGGATGAAAAATTTCATTCTTTTGATTAAATGACACACCATAGCACAATGATGTTCCTAAAGATTACCTTAAATTTGGCCAAATCCATCATCTCAACCTATAAATCAGTATTTTTATAAATTATACCAATACAAACTCTACTACATCATACTATAATAAACTAAAATATGCTAAACACAAGTAGTAATACACAATGTATGCTATAATGCATGATGCTTTCACTATGTTATGACATCCTATATTGTAATACACTATAAGATATTATGTTATATTATATTGCATATCACACCACAAGGGATTTCTTAAGATAAGAAATCTTAAAATTAGTATAAATAATAAAAAAACTATATATTTTAGTCGTATCACTTACATATTTTAAATTGAAATAATATATTATGATTCCATGCTCTACCTATTATGAATTTGGCCAAATTCCACCATTTTAAAGTCTAAATCAACATTTTTATAAATAATGTAGTGTAGGCTCGTTGCATGATTATAAAATACTAAAAGAATTTAAAATGCATAGAACAATATATTATGATATATGATGTTATACTATGCTACAACATATAATATTTATTTTGAACATAAAATCTTACTTTTTAGACTACAAGTGGCATAGCATAGCTTTGGAACAACAACCTAATTCCCACTTCAAATTTAACAAATTTTATCATCTAACTTATTAAATCAATTTTTTTTATGATTTATATTATTATAGACTATAGGGCACAATACCATAATCATTTTAAAACATCTTATAACATCTAAAAACACATCAATACATGCTCAAATATATGATGCTACAATATACTATAATATATGGTAATATAATATGATTTAAGGTTAGGGCTTAGGGTATTAAAATCTCTAATAGTCAAGGGAAAGTCGTTTGAAGACACCTTCTTTAGCTACCATAACTATGTTAGGATTAGGTCATTCTTTAGATCTACTCTTAATGACATCTTTATTCAAGGTTTACAGTTTAGGGTTAGGGGTAAGGGTTATTTTAAGATTTAGGTTTAGGGTTTAGGGGTTTGGGATTTTGGTTTAGGGTTTAAGGTTGTATGTTTTAGAGTTTAGGGTTTATAGTTTTAGGGTTTTGAGTTTAGGGTTTAGAGTTTAAGGTTTTAGGGTTTAGGGTTTAGGGTTTAGAGTTTAAGGTTTAAGGTTTAGGGTTTAGGGTTTAAGGTTTATGGTTTTTAGGGTTTAGGGTTTAAGGTTTAGAGTTTAGGTTTTAGGTTTAAGGTGTCAATTTTAGTTTAAGGTTTAGGGTTTAAGGTTCTTTTTTAACAGAGAACAAATTCATATTCAGCATTTCTTCTTTTCAATTTCATCAACCAAGTAGCACACCTAATTTTCTAGGACACAATTGATGACATAAATAAAAAATTAGAACCCATAGAGTAAATCAAAAACCCTAAATAAGTAGAACCATCTTTACTATAAAGACACTATTTCATATGCAGCAGGTCAGATCAGTCATTCTGCAATTTCTGTAGTTCCCATCAGAACCACCCCCACCACTCATGTAGCAGGATCCACCATGATATCCCTGATCTCTCCCTCCACCATCACCATGGCTGTAGCCTCCATCACTTTTCGCACCTCCATAACCACCACTACCACCCTCCATATCCACCGGCACCTCTAGATCCCCACCACCATTGTGATAAGTCGCCTCGCCTTTGCCTCCACCACTGATCTAGACTAGCTAGTTGTGGTGATGTTCTTTTATCAAGGTTCTACCCATTCGTAGGGTTTAGGGTTAGTTTAAAGTTTAGGGCAAGTTTACATTTTAGGGTTTCGGGTTTAGAGTTAGTTTAGGGTTAGTTTAGTGTTTAAGGTTTAGGGTTTAGGGTTTATTATTTGGGGTTTAGGAGTTAGGGTTATACGTTTTAGGGTTTAGGGTTTAGGGTTTAGGCATTTAGGATTCGAGGTTATTTTATTTTTTAATTATTTTTAAAATTAAGTAAACTGGTAGGTTTAGGTTTATTTAGTTTACATAGTTTATTTTTTTATTTAAGTTTACTTTATTTTTTATTTTTTATTTAGTTTAGTTTTAATTTTATTTAGTTTAGTTTTTTTATTTTAGTTTAGGTTTTATTTAGGTTTAGGTTAATTTTTTTATTAGGTTGAGGTTTATGTTTTATTTTATTTTTTTAAGGTTTAGATTTTAGGTTTTAATTTAGGTTTTATTTTTTATTTTTTTTTTAGTTTAGGTTTAGGTTAATTTTAGTTTATTTTATTTTAGGGTTTAGGCTTAGGTTTTATTTATTTTAGTTTAGTTTATTTTAGTATGTTTAGGTTTACTTTATTTTTATTTTAGGTTTAAGTTTTCATTAGTTTAGGCTTTAGGTTTATTTTTTATTTAGGTTATCTTTCTAGGTTTATTTTTAAGTTTTATTTAGGTATTTTAGGTTTATTTTATTTTTATTTTTGGTTTAGTTTTTAGTTTATTTAGGTTATCTATTTTTTAATTTAGTTTAGGTATTTTTAATTTTATTTTAATTTAGTTTTTCTTATTTTACTTTCTTTTTTAGGTTTATGTTTAGGTTTTAGTTTAGGTTTTTATTTTATTTTATTTTAGGTTTTTTTATTTTTTAAATTTTTTGATTTTCTTTAGTCTATGTTTAGATTTTTAGTTTTTTATGGTTGTGGTTTAGAGTTTAGGGTTTAGTTTAGTTTGAGTTTAGGTTGAGGGTTTATTGTTTAGTTAGGTTTTAGGGTTTAGGTTTAGGTTTGGTTTAGTGTTTAGGGTTTAGGATTTAGTGTTTAGGACTTAGGGTTTAGGGTTATAGGGTTTAGGGTTTAGGGTTTAGGGTGTAAGGTTTAGGGTTTAGGGTTGAGGGTTTAGGGTTGTAGGTTTAGGGTTTAGGGTTTTTCTATTTAATTTTATTTTTTATTTTTTTTATTTTTTAGATTAAGTAAACTAGTAGGTTTAGGCTTATTTAGTTTATTTAGTTTATTTTCTTTATTTATTTTAGTTTATTTTATTTTTTTATTTTTTATTTGGGTTTATTTATTTATTTAGTTTATTTTAGGTTTAAGTTTATGTTTGGTTTATTTTTTCATTTAGTTTTATTTTATTTTATTTTATGTCTAGGTTTTATTTTTATTTTTTAGGTTGAGATTTTATTTTATTTTTTTTTATGTTTTAAGTTTTTTATTATTAGGTATATTTTAAGGTATTATTTTTTCGTTTAGGTTTAGGTTCATGTTTATTTAATTTAATTTAATTTAGTTTTAGTTTATATTTAGGTTTAGGTTTAAGTTTCGTTTATGTTTATTTTAGGTTTACATTTTTTTTTAAATTAGAGTTTAAGTTTTTTTTAGTTTCAAGTTTTTTTATTTATTTAATTTTAGTTTAGTTTAGGTTTAGGTTTAAGTTTTAGTTTTTTGGTATATTTATTTATTTTGTTTGGGTTTTATTTATTTTATTTTTAGGTTTCATTGGTTTATGTTTGGGTTTTAGGTTTTAGGTTTAGGTTTAAGTTAGGTTTAGGTTTTAGGTTTATTTTAGGTTTTATTTTTTTGTTTAGGTTTAGGTTTATTTTTTGTTTATTTTATTTTATTTAGTTCATGGTTTAGGTTTAGTTTACTTTAGGTTTAGGTTTAGGTTTCATTTATTTTAGTTTAGTTTACTTTAGTTTAGGTTTAGGCTTATTATATTTAGTTTATTTTATTTTATTAAGTTTTATTTTAGTATAGAGTTTGTATTTTATTTTTTATTTATTTTTAGGTTTTATTTTTAGGTTCATTTTTAGGTTAGGTTTTTATTTAAGTTTTATTTTATTTTATTTTAGGTTTATTTCATTTTTATTTTAGTTTAATTTTTATTTTTTTAGGTTTTTTATTTTTAGCTTGATTTTATTTTTTAGTTTAGATTTGGTTTTATTTATTTATTTTAGTTTTTTTTTTTTTTTTTTGATTTATTTTTAGGTTTTAGTTTAGGTCTTAGTTTAAGTATTTATTTTATTATATTTTTTATTTTATTTATTCTTAGGTTTGTTTATTTACTTTATTTTTTAGGTTTTATTTACTTTTTGGTTTTAGGTTAGGTTTTAGGGTTTTGTTTTAGGGTTTAGGGTTTAGGGTGATTAAGTTGTAGGTTTAAGGTTTAGGGTTTAGGGTTTTTTAGGTTTAAGATTTAGGTTTAGGTTTAGTTTGTTTTTATAAAAAAAAATTAAGTAAACGGTAGGTTTAGTTTTATTTAGTTTATTTATTTTATTATTTATTTAGGTTTTATTTAGTTTATTTATTTTAGGTTTATTTATTTTAGTTTAGGTTTTCTATTTTAGTTCATTTTAGTTTAGGTTTATGTTTTTATTTAGTTTTATTTTATTTTATTTTTTTTAGTTGGTTTTATTTTTTTTATTTTAGGTTTAGTTTATTTTTTATTTATTAGTTTAGGTTTATTTTTTTTTTATTTTTATTTTTAGTTTAGGTTTAGTTTATTTTTAGTTTATTTTATTTTATTTAGTTTAGGTTTAGTTTTTATTTTATTTTATTTTTTAGTTTAGGTTTATTTATTTTATTTTAGGTTAAGTATTTTTAGTTTAGGGTTTATTTTATTTAGGTTTTTAGGTTCATTTTTTAAGTTTAGTTTTTATTTTATTTTATTTTAGGTTTATTTTATTTTTATTTATGTTTAGTTTTTATTTTATTTATGTTTTTTTATTCTTAGCTTTATTTTATTTTTTAGTTTAGTTTAGGTTTTATTTATTTTATTTTATTATTTTATTTTAGGTTTTAGGTTTTAATTTTTTTATTTGTTTAGGTTTTTTTGTTAATTTTATTTTTAGGTTTTATTTAGGTTTAGGTTTTGGGTTTAGGTTTAGGGTTTAGGGTTTAGAGTTAGTTTAGGGTTTAGGGTTTAAGTTAGGTTTTTTAGGGTTTGGGTTTTAAAATTACTATTAGGTTTATGTTTATTTAGTTTAGGTTTATTTTTAGGTTTATGTTTTTTTATTTAGTTTTTATTTTATTTTATTTTATGTTTAGTTTTATTATATTTAGGTTTATTTTTTTTTTTTTTATTTTTAGTTTAGTTTAGGTTTTTTATTTTTTAGTTTAGTTTTTTATATTTTATTTTATTTTATTTTTTAGTTTAGGTTTAGGTTTAGGTTATTATGTTTAAGTTTTAGTTTAGGTTTTATTTTATTTTTTTTATTTTATTTTATTTATTTTTTAGGTTTATGTTTTCTTATTTATTTTATTTAGGTTTTAGTTTAGTTTTGTTTTTAATTTTTTTTATTTTAGGGTTTACTATTTAGGTTTGGGGTTAGGTTTTTTTTTAGGGTTTAGGGTTATAGGTTTTAGGGTTTTAGGTTTTGGGTTTAGGGTTGTAGGTAGGGTTTAGGGTTTTATGGTTTTTTAGTAGGTTATTAGGTTTAGTTTAGGGTTTAGGTTTAGTTTTAGGTTATTTTATTTTTTTATTTTTATTTTATTTTTTTAAATTAAGTAAACTTAGGTTTAGGTTTATTTAGTTTATTTTTTATTTAGTTTATTTTATTTTTTATTTTATTTAGTTTATTTTTTTTTTATTTAGTTTAGTTTATTTATGGATTGTATTTTAGTTGTAGAAGTTATAGAGATAGTGTGGTGACATTAGGTGATCAAGTCATTGAAAAGAGTTAGAGATTTAGATATTTAGGCTCTATTGTTCAATGTGATGGTGAAATAGATGGATATGTTATAAGTAGAATTCAAGTTGGATGGTTGAAGTGGAGGAATATTTTTGTGTGATAGAAAAGTATGAGTTAAACTTCAAGAAAAATTTTATAAGATGGTGGTAAGATCAATGATTTATGGTGTAGAATGTTGGCCAATAGAAGCATGAGACTAAGTTAAGTGTTTTTAGAGATGAGGATGCTCGGTGGATTAGTGGTTTACTCTTAGATAAAATGTAAAATGTATTCAAAAGTTGGAGTAGCTTTGGTAGATAAAATTAGAGAGAGTCACCTTAGATGGTTTGGCCACATAAAGCGTCACCCGTCAAATGACCTAGTTAGAAGAGTAGATGCATTAGAATTTCCTTATGTTAAGAAAGGTAGAGGTAGACCAAAAAATACATGGTTAAGATGTATAAAAAATGACCTTAGTATACTTGAATTGAATGAAAATCTGACACATAATAAAACATAATGGAGATGAAGGATTCATGTAGCCGACCCCACTTATTGGGATAATGGCTTATTATTGTTGTTGTTGTTATTATTATTGTTGTTTAGTTTATTTATTTTAGTTTAGGTTTTTTATTTTAGTTTATTTTTATAGTTTAAGTTTAGGTTTAGGTTTATTTTTATTTTATTTTTTAGGTTTAGGTTTTTATTTTATTTTTTTTAGGTTTAGGTTTATTTAGGTTTATTTTTAGTTTAGGTATATGTTTATATTTAGTTTATTTTATTTTATTTAGGGTTTAGGTTTAGTTTATTTTAGGTTTAGGTTTTAGGTTTATTTATTTTAGTTTAGGTTTAGTTTATTTTTTATTTTAGTTTAGGATTTTTTTATTAGGGTTTAAGTTTTATTATTTATTATTTTAGGTTTATTTTTTAGGTTTATTCTTTAGGTTTAAATTTTTTATTTAGTTTATTTTATTTTATTTAGGTTTTTTTATTTTTATTTTATTTTTAGTTTTCATTTTATTTAGGTTTTTTATTTTTTAGTTTAGTTTTGGTTTTAATTTATTTTTTTTTCTAGTTTAGTTTTTATTTCTTAGTTTATTTTCTTTTTAGGTTTAAGTTTAGGTTTTTTAGGTTTAGGTTTAGTATAGATTTTTATTTTATTTTATTTTGGTTTAGGTTTTTTATTTATTTTATTTCTAAGTTTTATTTAATTTAGGTTTAGGTTCATAGCATTTTAAAGTTTAGGGTTTAGGATTTAGGGTTGGCGTTTAGGGTTTAGGTTTAAGGTTTAGGGTTTTTAGGGTTTAGGGTTTAGGGTTGAGGGTTTGGATTCAGGTAGGGTTAGGTTTTAGTTTATTATTTAGATTTTTGGTTTTTTTTAAAAGTGAACAAATTGATTCAACATTTTTCTTTTGATTTCATGAAACAACTAACACACAAGTTTTCTAAGACACATGGTAGATAAAAAAATGAGCTTCGAGCAAATCAAAACCACAGATAACTATAACCATCTCTACTATAAAGAACAGTTCCATAGCGACAAATCGGTGGTCATTCTTACATTTCTCCGGTTCCCAATAGAACCACTCGGCCAGTAGCATGATCCACCATCATATCCCGATCTCTCCCTCGCCACCACGATATAACCTCCATCGCTCCTTTCACCTCCATACCACCACTATCGACCACCACCTGTACCGACCAATACCACCTTTTGCGCCTTCACCTCCATCACCAAATTTGGACTGAGCCTGGTTGATGTGATGTTCCTGATGTCAAGGTTCTTCCCATTCTTAGGGTTTAGATATAGGTTTAGGGTTATTAGAGTTTAGGGTTTCAGTTTATTTTTTAATTTATTTAGTTACTTTAGGATTAGGTTTAGGGTTTTAGGTTTAGGGTTTAGGGTTTTATGGGTTTAGGTTTAGGAGAGGTTTAGGGGTTTAGGGTTTAGGTTTACAGTTTAAGGTTGTAGGTTTAGGGTTTATGGTTTATGGTTTGGGGTTTAGGGTCTTAGGGTTTATGCTTTTATGGTTTAGGGTTAGTGTTTAAATTTACAGGTTAGGGTTTAGGGTTTTTAACGATTTAGCAATTAGGGTTTAGGGTTTTCTTTTAAATTAAGTAAATCGATAGATTTATGTTTATTTAGTTTATTTTTTATTTATTTTAGTTTATTTTATTATATTTTTATTTAGTTTAGTTTATTTATTTTAGGTTTATTTATTTAAGTTTAGTTTTTATTTTATTTTATTTTTTAGGTTTAGGTTTAGGTTTACGTTTATTTTTTCGTTTAGTTTTTTTTTAGGTGTAGGTTTTATTTTTTATTTTTAGGCTTAGGTTTAGGTTTTTATTTTATTTTTTTAGGTTCAGGTTTTAGGTTTTTATTTTAGGATTATTTTTAGGTTTTATTTTTCAATTTAGGTTTATGTTTATTTTTTAGTTTAGTTTATTTTATTTAGTTTAGGATTAGGTTTAGGTTTAGTTCATTTTAAGTTTTGGATTAGGTTTTATTTATTTAGTTTAGGTATAAGTTTATTTTATTTTTTTTTATTTTAGGTTTAGGTTTTTTTTATTTTAGGGTTTAGGTTTTATTTTTTATTAATTTATAAGTTTATTTTGTTTAGGTTTACGTTTTTATTTTATTTTATATCTTATTTTATTTATTTTGTAGTTTATTTTTAGGTTTTTTATTTAATTTTTATTATTTTGGGTTTAGGTTTAGGTTTAGGTTTTTTATTTTATTTTACTTATTTAATTTTATTTAGGTTTAGGTTTCTTTATTTATTTTATTTTATTTAGTTTAGTTTAGAATTTAGTTTTTTAGGGTTTAGGGTTTGGGGTTTAGGCTTAGGGTTATAGGTTTAGGGCATAGGTTCAACATTTCTTTTTTGATTTCATCAACCAAGTAACACTAAGTTTTCTAAGACTCAAGCAATGACATAGATAAAAATGAGCACGCATAGAGCAAATCAAAAACCCTAGATAACTAGAACCATGCCTACTATAAAGACATAGTTCCATAAGTAGTAGATCGGATCAGTTGTTCTTCAATTTCTTCAATTCCCATCAAAACCACCCTGACCTCTCGAGTAGCAGGATCCATCATCATATCCCCGAACTCTCCCTCCGCCACCAACATGGCTGTTACCTCCGTCACTCCTCCCACTTCATAACCTCACCACCACCTCCATATCCACGGCACCTCAGATCCCACCACCACTTGATAAGCGCCTCCACCTTCCTGCTAGATTTTGATTGAGCCATGTTGACGGTGATGTTCCTACCATCAAAGTTCTTCCCATTCTTATGTTTTTGGTTTAGGTTTAGGTTTATTATGTTTTAGGGTTTAGGTCTATTTTTAATATTTTTAGTTACTTTAGGTTTATGTTTAGGGTTTGGGGTTTAGTGTTTAGGGTTTAGGGTTTAGGGTTAGAATTTAGGGTTTAGGTTTAGTTTAGGGTTTAGGTTTAGGTTTAGGTTTATAGTTTATAGGGTTTAGGTTTAGGATTTAGAATTATGGTTTAGGTTTAGGTTTTAGGGTAGGTTTTAGGGTTTAGGTTTAGGGTTTAGGGTTGTTTAAGTTTAGGTTAGAGTTTAGAGTTTAGGTTTAGAGTTTAGGTTTAGGTTTTAAGGTTTATTATTTAGGAGTTTAGAGTTTAGGTTAGGAGTATAGGTTTAATTTAGGTTTAGAGTTAGAGGTTTATAGTTTTGTTTATTTTTAGGTTTATAGTTTTATGGTTATATTTTAGTTTAGTTTAATATAGTTTAGTTTAGGTTTAGGGTTTAGGGTTTAGGTTTAGTTTAGGTTTTAGTTTTAGTTTAAACTTTTAGTTTAGGTTTAGGGTTAGGGTTTTAGAGTTTTAGTTTAGGGTTTTATAGGTTTAGTTTTAGGGTTTAAGGTTTAGTGTTTTTTAGGTTTAACATTTAGGGCTTAGGGTTTAAGGTTTAGGTTTTAGGGTTTTTTTAAATAATTTAGGTTTAGGTTTATTTAGTTTTATTTATTATTTATTTTAGTTTATTTTATTTTTATTTTTTATTTAATTATTTTTTTTTTTATTTAGTTTATTTATTTTTATTTTTATTTTGTATTTTAGTTTATTTTTAGGTTTAGGTTTAGGTTTATGTTTATTTTTTTAGTTTAGTTTTATTTCAATTTTATTTTTGAGGTTTAGGTTTTATTATTTATTTTTTAGGTTTAGGTTTAGGTTTTTATTTTATTTATTTAGGTTTAGGTTTTAGGTTTTTATTTTAGGTTTATTTCTAGGTTTTATTTTTCAATTTAGGTTTAGATTTATTTTAATTTATTTTATTTTATTTAGTTTAGGTTTAGTTTATTTTAGGTTTAGGTTTAGGTTTTATTTATTTTATTTTAGTATATTTTAGTTTAACTTTAGCTTTATTTTATTTTATTTATTTTAGGTTTAGTTTTTTTATTTTAGTTCACAGTTTAGGTTTTATTTTTCTATTAATTTTTAGGTTTATTTTTTAGAATTAGGATTTTATTTAGTTTTTATTTTATTTTATTTTATGTTTATTTTATTTTTATTTTACGTTTAGCTTTTATTTTATTAATGTTTTTATTTTAGTTTATTTTTTTAGTTTAGTTTAGGTTTTTATTTATTTTATTTTTTTGTTTGGTTTAGGTTTTTATTTATTTTATTTTAGTTTAATTTTTATTTTATATTTAATTCTATTTTTAGTTTTATGTTTAGGTTTAGGTTTTAGTTTGGATTTTATTTTATTTTATTTAAGTTTAGGTTTTATTTTGTCTATGTTTAAGTTTTTAGGTTTTTAGGGTTCAGGGTTTAGGGATTAGAGTTTTGGATTTAGGATTTAAGGTTTAGGGTTATTTTTATGATTTAGGGTTTACATTTTAGTTTTCAGGGTTTAGTGTTTATTTTAGGGTTTTGGGTTTGTGTATTTTTAATTTTTTATTTATTTAAGATTTAGGTTTTAGGGTTGTAGGTTCAGGTTTAGGGTTTATTTTAGGGTTTAGGATTTAGGGTATTTATTTTAGAATTAAATAAACTGGTAGGTTTATATTTATTTAGCTTATTTTTTATTTATTTTAGTTTATTTTTTTTATTTGTTATTTTTATTTATGCCTATCTTTTTAATTTATTTTATTTTATTTATTTATTTTAGTTTAAGTTTTTTATTCTAGTTTATTTTTGTGGTTCAGTTTATGTTTATGTTTATTTTTTAGTTTAGTTTTATTTTTATTTTATTTAGGGTTTAGGGTTTAGGTTTAGGCTTAGGGTTTAGTGTTTAGGATTTAGGTTCAAGATTTAGTGTTTTAGCTTTAGGGTTTAAGGTTTAGGGTTTAAGGTTTAGGGTTTTTTAGGGTTTAGGGTTTAGGGTTTAAGGTTTATGGTTTAGGGTTGTAGGTTTAGGATTTAGGGTTTTGAGTTAGTTTTAGGGGTTAGGGTTTAGGATATAGGATTTAGGGTTTAGAGTTTAAGGTTTTCTTTTTTAAAATTAAGTTAACTAGTAGGTTTAGGTCGATTTTGTTTATTTTATATTTATTTTAGTTTATTTTATTTTTTATATTTATTTAGGTTTATTATTATTTTTTGTTTAGTTTAGCATATTAATTTTAGGTTTATTTATTTTTATTTAGCTTTTTATTTTAGTTTATTTTTTAGGTTTAGGTTTAGGTTTATTTTCCATTGAGATTTATTTTTATTTTATTTTTAAGGTTTATGTTTTATTTTTTTTCAGGTTTAGGTTTAGGTGTTTATTTTATATTTTTAGGTTTACATTTTAGGTTTTTATTTTAGGTTTATTTTTAAATTTTATTTTTTAGTTTAGATTTAGGTTTATTATTAGTTTATTTTATTATATTTAGTTTAAGGTTTAGGTTTAGGTTTTATTTATTTTAGTTTAGGTTAGGTTTATTTTATTTTTATTTTAGGTTTAGGTTTTTTTAGTTTAGGCTTTACATTTTTTTAATTATTTATTTTTAGGTTTATAATTTATTTTATTTTAGGTTTATTTTATTTAGGGTTTAGAGTTAGGGTTTATGGTTCAAGGTTTAGGGTTTAGGGTTAGTTTAGAGTTTTGGGTTTAGTGTTTAGGGTTTTGAGTTGTATGTTTTGGGGTTTAGGGTTAGTTTAGGGTTAGTTTAGGGTTTAGGGCTTAGGATTAATTTTAGGGTTAAGGTTTTACTTTATTTATTTTAATTTTTTTTAGGATTTTTGGTTTAGGGTTTAGGGTTTAGGGTTTATGGTTTATGGTTTTTTATGGTTTAAGGTTTAGGGTTTAGGGTTAATATTAAGCTTTAGGCTTTATGGTTTAGGGTTTTGGGTTTTGGGTTTTGGGTTTAGGTTTAATTAAGTAAATTAGTAGGTTTAGGTTTATTTAGTTTATTTAGTTTATTTTTTATTTATTTTAGTTTATTTTATTTTTAAATTTTTATATAGGTTTATTTTTTATTTTTATTCAGTTTAGTTTATTTATTTTAGTTTAGTTTTTTTATTTTAGTTTACTTTTTAGGTTTAATTTTAGGTTTATTTATATTTTTGTTAGTTTAGTTTTATTTTTCTCTTATTTATAAGTTTTAGGTTTTATTTTTTATTTTTAGGTTTAGGTTTAGGTTTTTATTTTTATTTTTTGGTTTATGTTTTAATTTTTTATTTTAGGTTTATTTTTAGATTTTATTTTTTAGTTTAGGTTTAGTTTTATTTTTAGGTTATTTTATTTTATTTAGCTTAGGTTTAGGTTTAGGTTTAGTTTATTTTAGGTTTAGGTTTAGGTTTTATTTATCTTAGTTTAGTTTATTTTAGTTTAGGTTTAGGTTTATTTTATTTTTATTTTAGGTTTAGGTTTTTCTTTTAGTTTATGGGTTAGATTTTATTTTTTATTTATTTTTAAGTTTTTTTATTTTTATTTATTAGGTTTATGTTATTATTAAATTATAATTTTATTTTATTTTTGTTTTATTTTATTTTTATTTTAGTTTTAATTATTATTTTATTTAGGATTTTTATTTTTCTAGTTTAGTTTATGTTTTTATTTATTTAATTTTAGTTTAGTTTTTATTTCTTATTTAATTTTCTTTTAGGTTTAGGTTTAGGTTTAGGTTTAGGTTTTAGTTTCATT